>BQNB010085289.1:0-12323 GCA_026074375.1 Tanacetum coccineum | reverse complement strand
AAGATATGCTATGAAAATAAGTATTATGTTATGTAATTAGATGCAGGCCATAACCAATTATCTCATTATCTGTCTTCATTTGTGATCAAGTTGAATACTTATTGTATGAGTAAATTTGATTATTAGTTGCATACCACTTATTGTAAATTATTGTATTTTTAAACTTCATAATTTCATTAAAAATTTACGGAAATACTCTTTAGGGTTATCGGTCCGTTTCAAAGTTATTCTCTCGCGCTTCGCGGCGAAGCGCGGGTTTGAAACCTCGTTAGAAAAAAGAATCGAGATAAATTAATGCACCACAACCTGAGAGCACTTATTAAACAAACAATCCCATCAAAATAATTTAATTAAACAGAAATACTAATTGACAGATTCAAGTCTAAATAGGCATCTCCGAAATAATGGTTTTTATGTCAACAATGATGTTAATGGTTATATAAACAAACACGTTGAAAGATAAATTATATTATCTTCCATTATTTGTTACTCCGTATAATACATTTCAATACCTATTATTTTTTAATATAACTATTTTCAAACTAAAGAGTGATACAAGGATTTTGAAAACGAAAGTAAAAGTTTGTTGACAATTATATTATTAGTATAATATAAAATTAATTAATTAGTACTCCCTTCTGTCCCATATTAATTGTCCATTTTGACTTTTTAAAATCTTTACCTATTTTTCAACTTTTACATTAAATATTTTTGCTTGTGTTATGTAATACTTTATGCAAAATATAGAGTAAATTGCAAAAATGGTCCTTGTGGTTTGGCCAAATTGCAGATTTGGTCCGTCAAATTTTGAAATTGCAAAAAACGACCTTATTTTGAAGGTTTGGTTTCACTTTTAGTCCTTAGTCAACTTGAAATGATTAAAATACCCCTCTACAGTTTGACCAAACCATAAGGACCACTTTTGCAATAATAAAAAAAATTAAAAAATTAAAAAAAAAACTCTGTAAGAATTTTTTTTATATTTCGGTTTCAATTTACGAGCAATAATAAAAAAATTATTATTTTTTATTTCGGTTTCAGTTTACGAGCAATAATTAAAACAAATTTTTTTAAAAAAATTAATTTTTTTTAATTTCGGTTTCAGTTTACGAGCAATAATAAAAAAATTTTAAAAATTTAAATTTTTTTAATTTCAGTTTCAGTTTACGAGCAATAATAAAAAGAATTAAAAAAAATAAATTTTTTTTATTTCGGTTTCAGTTTACGAGCAATAATAAAAGAAATATTAAATTTTAAAAATTTTAAAAATTAAATTTTTTTATTATTGCTCGTAAACTGAAACCGAAATAAAAAAAATTTAAAATTAATTTTTTAATTTTTTAATTTTTTTTATTATTGCTCGTAAACTGAAACCGACATAAAAAAATTATTTTTTTTTAATTTTTTTTTATTATTGCTCGTAAACTGAAACCGAAATATTTTTTTTTTTAATTTTTAAATTTTTTTTATTATTGCTCGTAAACTGAAACCGAAATAAAAAAAATTAAAATTTTTTTTAATTTTTTTTTTAATTATTGCTCTTGAACTTAAACCGAAATAAAAAATAATAATTTTTTAACTTTTTTTTAATTATTGCTCGTAAACTGAAACCGAAATAAATTTTATTTTTTTTCTTACAGATTTTTTTTTTAATTTTTTAAATTTTTTATTATTGCTGTAAGAATTTTTTTTTAATTTTTTTTATTTCGGTTTCAGTTTACGAGAAATAATAAAAAAAATTATTATTTTTTATTTCGATTTCAGTTTACGAGCAATAATTAAAACAAAAATTTTAAAATTTTGGTTTCAGTTTACGAGCAATGATAAAAAAAATTTAAAAATTTAAATTTTTTTATTTCAGTTTAAGTTTACGAGCAATATTAAAAAGAATTAAAAAATTTTTTTATTTCGGTTTCAGTTTAAAAAGAAATACTTCAAAAGTCAAAAATGGACATTTGACGGAGGGAGTAACTACTAATAATTCACGAATAGTAAAACTTGGTTCACAATTAAATTATAAGTATAATTTCAAAAAGGAAAAAGAAAAAAACTACTTATGATTCGAAAGTCTTAAAAAAACTAATGTTCTGAAACCCGGTTTGATCCGGCCGATTCAACCGGTTGAACCGGTTCCGGTCGAAAAAAGGGTCAAATTAAACCGGATTTTATATTTTTGAAACCCGGTTAGACCCGCCGGGTTTGAAGTGACCCGGGTCAACCCGGTTCTCGAGACCCAGCCGGCTTTTGATTTTTTCCGTGTTTTTTTTACAAATAAACCAAGTTAATTATATAAACTTGCGGCGTAATTTTATTTTTACATTTTATATTTGTTAGTAAATAGTTTTTAGACTTAATATATGGGATATTCATGATTGAGGAAGGTTAAAATAAAAAGACAAATATTCGTGAGAAGGATAAAAGAAAACTTTTTTTTTAAAAGTTCTCGAAAAATTCCGAAAAAATCCCATTAACTCAGGTATATTGGTGCATAAAACTTTTGTAAAAGAAGTTTTCTAATTTTGAGTTTTTATACTTTTTTTTAATGCGCTAAAAAAGAAATTTTGATGCACAAAAAAATTTTGATGCATAAATTTTTCGACTTGTTATAGTTTGATGAGCAATAAAATTTTGATGCAAAAAGTCAAAAGAAGTTGGGTACAAAAACGAATTTTTGATGCACAAAAAACCGATTTAATGCACAAACTCACTATCTGAACACAAATCGTAAAACCCCCAGACATCAAATCATTAAACACCAAAAAATAAAAATAAAACTCTTAATCAATTCAGATGGCTTATTGCTCGTGTGGTCGCTCAAGCTGTTTATCAAGGACTTTCGTGGAGTTAGATGGTCCATTCCAGGTCGAAGATTCTATGGTTGCAGTCAAACATGGACCATTTTTTAGGTGGATTGTTTGGGTTGATCCACCAATGTGTCTCTTATCTATTTCAATCATTCCTGGATTGCTTAGGGCCCTAGAAACATGCAATGAATCCTTCCATTCAAGAATTGACAAATGAAGTTTGCAAAGCTTAAAAAGTACTTGATGATTATTGTTAGTGGTTTGTTATCTGTTTTAATTGTTTACGATCTTGGCCTAATAATCAAGTTAAAAGTCAAATGTTACGTCACAATGTATGATTGGATTTGGGTGAATGAATGAAATATTATTAGCCATCTTATGTTACACTTGTTTGTGTCTAGGTTTGTGGAATTCGTTTGGGTGAAAAGCACTCGTTTAGGTTTAATGTGAATGTGGTTGAGTTGTGACAGTGGAGTAAATGTAGGGAAGTGAATGTAGTTGAGTAACTTTAAGACTTCATTTACTATGTGTAAATTACCCAACCACTTAGTTTATGTATAAAAACCACACCTTTACACCACCAATTCATAAACACATAGCCATACAAACCCTAAACACAGTCTGTATTCCTCCTTCAACATGTCAAAAGAAAGTGGAAGTAATTAAGTTAAGTGACTCAAGTGATGCTGTCATATTGAAAAGGCATTAGGGATCTTCAAAGACCTCAATTCCTCCCTTTTGTTGGGTCTGGGCCAAAAGACCTAGGCCTGAGGTTGTATGCTCGTTTTTCTGAAATGTTTAGTACAATAATGTTTCCAAAAAATGTGATAGATTTGTATGTCAATGTTTTACTTGCTGAGTATCAAGCTGAATCACTTTACTGGGATACTTGGCTCCAGAAGAAGGAGGGAGTTGAGGAGTTTCCTGCAGAACAGATATAAGATGAAGAATAGTAAAAATTGTGCAAAAGCCCTACCCCCAATTTCAATTCTTTCCTTGGACTTTCCTAGCAAGACCTAAATAGGCTACCATGATGAAAAAATGGGTATAAGGGTGGCTGGTAACACGGGAAAGGGAAGGAGAAGGTTTGATGGATGAATTTGTAGTATGGATGAAGTTTGTTGATGGATGAAGATTCTGGATGGTTTTTACTTTTCAGTCATGTATTATTGAAGTATTAGTATTAACTTGATCTAATAAAATTGTACCACATGTTGATGTATTTGTGTTTTGGGGTTGTGGGTGTGTGTCAATAAAATTTTGAGAATGAAATGAAGTTCTACCAGTATTAACAGTTACACTTCTACCAGTATTAACTTTTACTAGCAGCACTAACTAACACTAGCAGTACTAACTCATAACCAGCAGTACTAACTTAACACTAGCAGTATTAACTTATAACCAGCAGTACTTATAACCAGCAGTACTAACTTAACACTAGCAGTATTAACTTATAACCAGCAGTACTAACTTAACTTAGTACTGCTTCCTTAGTAATTACACTAGCAGTACTAATACTTAGTACTGCTCATTAGTTCTGCATTTTTTGTCATGGTTGAAAACATTTTAGCTCATCATTACCTAAATGGCTGTTAATGACACTAAAATCACCAACAATGTATAAACACTTGTAAACTAAAGAAGCACAAATTGAATAATGCATTTGACTATTAAAAGACATACCCATACGAAAACAACCATAGAAATGTCAATACAATACTGAAACATAGTCGAAACATAAATACCAATTCAAAAGATACTATTAGACGATGCACACTTTTTTCTTTGTTGCATGATTCATCTTGGCAGGAGCAGTTGAGGTGCAGTGCATCATATGGCCTTTTCCTATACCTGCATCAGATTGCTTCTTTGCTTTTCAGGTTGAGGTGTAGTTTGAGATGGATACCTTGTATGTATCTTTTTGGCCTTTACAGACCTAGATTGTGCCCGAAGATTTCCACATTTCATACATGTCACAGTTTTATAAGCCCTAGACAACTTTCCATCCTTCACCATTTTAGCCTTTTCTTCCTTTGATTTTCTCTTATTTTTCCTTGGCCTTCCAACTGGAGTGTTATGTTTTGGTGGGGTTAGGGTTGTAGGAATTTGAGATTTTTTCCACATTACCCTACCATTCAAACACCTAAGAGAGTAACTTTGTATGTTTTTTGGCCGAAGTTTCTAACCAATAACACTTATACAACCGATTCTTAGTTATTCCCACTTGAACTTCATTAAGTGACATGTTGTAGTTTGCTGCTATAGCATGTGAACAAGGAATGCCTGTTAATTCCCACTTCCTACAACTACAAACCTTCTTCACCACATTAACCACACACTGAGAACCAGACTGGCCCTTTACCTCATACTCTTCACCCCCATTGAAAGCAACTGTGCAGTTATTAGCTCTGTCCATAGCTATTTTCAATAACTTAGTTGCACTAGGAGTAAGTGGTCCATCTGTTTTCTTAATCACAGCAATAACATTTACCATCCTTCTCCATTATTTTATTCCTAATGTAATTCTAAAGCTGTGATTATTTGTGCTCCCTAGCATCTAAAATCTTACACATTGAAACATCACACAAATATGTTCAAACACGATGTATGATTTAGCCTTTAAAAAAACAAAAAAAAAAAAACAAAAAAAAAAACAAAAAAAAAAAAAAAAAATAAAAAAAACCTGTTATTTTACCATTCTACCGTTAATAATGTGACATGTAAGGTACAAACTAAGGTAATGGAGTTAAAAGTAAAGTGTTTTACCGAGAAATGGGAGCTGGACCAAAAAGAGGAGGAATTTAGCAACCATTCAAAGCATTCTTTTATAAAGTCGTTTCAAATCCGCATGCCTTATCCAAAGTATGGAATTTTTTTGTCTGTTGTTACAGATTCACATCACCATAGAGTCTTATAAATCTTGGCCATTCCTTTGCATCTTCATGTTTCATGGATATGCCTTAGGCAACTTCTATTTCTGCACATTGTAACACAATGGCCCATAGCAATGGCTAAACCCTAGTTGACAAAGACAAAGTGGTTGAGTATTAAATATGTTAGGGACTATATTGATATAAAAACGTCAAATGTTTTTGCATGCAGACAAAGTTTGATTACCTTCTGTCTGTCACTGAAAAGGTGAAATTGGAATCTTTGTTTCCAAGGACCAAGGTCATCACCAACAGACACTCCAAGAACCAAGTCCTAAGAATCTGTTGTCTCCTTCTCCACATTGCATATTCTATTGGGTAATGCCATATTAGCATCAAGTCCAATTGCGTCAACGTTTGACCTGATAAAGGTCCTTTCATACATGCACCATCAAGGCCCAAAAATCTCTGCCACATGCCTTGAAAACCTTTCTTAATGGACTCTAAACAGATGAGATCCTCTTAACTGTCTTGTATTCTCATCAGATGATACTGAATCTCTTTCAACTTCAATCTTTATTGTAATTATCATGATTTGCCCTTCTCTATTCAAAAACAGTAATCCCTCAACATGGTAATATTGTTTGCCATATCTCCTTAACTTGATTTAGAGCAGCTGCTGAGCCCTAAAAGCTCTTCTGTCTAGACACACCAGCTCAACTTCTTTGCAAATCCTCTTGAGAGCACTAAGAATAACAGGGTTTTTCTCAACTTGGTCAACATCCCTTTGACAAGAACTTGTGGTGCAAGCAATAATTTTCCTGACTGCAAAGCACTTATGGTTCTTCATTATAGGTTTTTTACTTCCATTGTTTTCAGAGTTTTTAGACCTTAGTTATCTGCACAACCGCATGGACATTCATCTGGTGCAATGGTTTTTGGGCCTACCCTACCACCAGAACTGATCCCTTCTTATAAGCCCCAAGGGGGTATCATCTTGTTTACCTTTTCTTTTTATAGTTTTCTTTTTGGGCCCAACATCAGTGGTACTAGGCCCTTCACCATCTAGTATAAACACTGGATTTCTACCAAAGCACTTTCCCTAATCCCAACTTTATCATTCTTTGCCAAATACAGTTGCCTTCTAGTTTCAATGGAATGAATCTTACTCTTTCTTTTACATCATCTGCAGAGCATAAATTTTACCAACAAAGAAAAAGAGCTTATGCACAATGTTATCTTCACTTCCTTACCTTATTAATCTGTTTTAAGCTTCTTTCTCTACCTTCTCTATCCCATCATCATCTGAATTTTTTCCACTTTCAATTGCATTATCAATAACATCTAAGTCATCTTGATTACATCATATTCCTGTTCTTGTACCCTCTCTGAATGCCTAATCCACTCACATCTGCCATCTTATATTAAGTGGATAATCAGGCCAAGTCCACATTCACTTCTTCTAAATAAGTGTCTTCATCAAATAAGTAATCCTCATCATCACTTTCATCCTCCTCTGTTCCACTATCTTCCTCACCATCAAGCACTGTTTCACCCTCAACCAATGTTTCTTCAGGTTCATTAGTGACAACCCTTGTTTCTTCTTGTTCACATCCAAATGGATCAAACTCATAGTTCATGGACAACAACTCTTGCATAATACCATCCACAGTCTCATTGGCCAATTCTCATTTGCAACCACTTGGTCCATCCAACATTCCCAGTTGGGGTGTATTCTAACAAACAACCTTTTTGGTTTTAGTGGGTTTAGCAACTGGTGTGGAAGATGGCATCTCCTCAATTACAACAGTGCTTGTAGGAGGGGGGAAGCATAAGTGTCTAGCTTAGTCTCAAAGTGCTCACAGTAAACCATAATCAACTTATTGTTCTTGATATACCTACCTAATCCACGAACATCTAAATCATTACCTAATGCTCTTAATCCCATGTCTAAGTTAGTACCAGGAATCAGATAATGATAGAAAATTGATCATCATTCACATATCCTAACTTTTCCATTACACCATTTAATCTCATGCAACAGAAAACATATCTAAATCACGCGTACCACCAATCAACATAAGCAACTAACCCATTTACATACTTCCTTTTGTCATCCACGTATTTGAACTTCCCAGCATGGTATATTTTTAGGGAAAACAAACCAGGATCCTTTTCTGTAAATGCAATAAGTATAAAACAATTAAAAAACAAAAAAAAAATTTCACCATCATACTATTATTAGGTCAAAATTGATTAAAAAACATACCGTATTCAATAGGCATTTGTAATTGGCGTTATCATGTCAGATTTTTCCATTCCATTTTTGTGTTAATAAGTGTGTTTGAATAAGCTTGTGTGTGTTGAAACTGGGTGTGTTCATAAGTGGTGTTAACTGGTGTGTGTTTAATAAGGTGATAAAACATAGATAGTGAAATAAAACCATAGGGATGATGTGTTTTACTAGAGAGAGAGAGAGAGAGAGAGAGAGAGAGAGAGAGATAGAGAGAGAGAGAGAGAGAGAGAGAGAGAGTGAGAGAGAGAGAGAGAGAGAGAGAGAGAGAGAGAGAGAGAGAGAGAGAGAGAGAGAGAGAGAGAGAGAGAGAGAGAGAGAGAGAGAAAGAGAGAGAGAGAGAGAGAGAGAGAGAGAGAGAGAGAGGGAGAGAGAGAGAGAGAGAGAGAGAGAGAGAGAGAGAGAGAGAGAGAGAGAGAAAGAGAGAGAGAGAGAGTAAGAGACAAATAAAAAGAAAAGTTATAGTAAGAAGAATAAGAAGAAATTTGAACCAATCATTTAAATTAGTGTTTAAGGGTATTTTTGGCAACACAATATTATTGAACTCTTTTCATTTTCATTTTATAAGGGCATCTTCTCCTATTTTGTCTCCCGTCATTACTTTTCTGTAACCGACCGGTTTCGTAATCTCCACCTCCTCACATCCATATTAAAATTTAATGCTTCATTAGTGCATCAATTACATTCAATCCATATCTATATTATTATATATAAAACATTTACAATGTGGGTCCCATCAAAAATTAAGATAAGAAGGTGCAATTTTGACATCTATCTTATTTTAGAAAATCACTTCATAAAGTGACATGTGTCACTTCTTAATTAAAAAATCACTTTTATTTTCAATTTGACATATCTTTTTATCTATTTATTTTTTTTAGTTTATATTAAGACTTTTTTTTCCTCTTATCGATATCATTCATGTAATTTATATTCCGATTTTATTCACTCTATTATAATTTAAACATCTTCGTATTTCATTAAAATGTTCCGTAAAATTTTATCCAAGGATACTCACAAGTCATACCCGCCCATCGGGTATATATACATACATATATATACATACATATAACAAGAGGCATTTGACTGTTTTTTGCCACTTCATCTTGGTTGCCATGTCATTAACTTTATATTTATTTTTTTACATAATTTAAAGTGCTACATATAATTCCACATGGCATCCCATAATGTCACGTCATAAATAAATTTGTTTTATAAATTAATTTTTCGAAATTCTTGAATTTTTTTTTTAAATTGTGTCCCTTACAAGATTTGAACCCGGGTCTACTAACTCACAAACAAGCACCTCAACCAATGAAGTAAGCTAGAAGTTGTGACATACAATGAAAATTAAATATGTCATGCTTAAAAAAATACCACTTAAAGCCCAAATATTAAACTACGGTATCCACAAAACCCTAATATCATTATATATATATATATCTATACTATTATATAAAGCATTTAAGTTGTGAGATCCATCAAAACTTAAGATAAGGAGGTGCAATCTTGACCATCCATCTCATTTTAAAGGAATACATTATAGAGTGACATGTGTCACCTCTTAATTAAAAAATCACATTTATTTTGAAATTGAAATATTTTTTTATCTATTAATTTTTTTTATGATATATTTTCACCATATTTTTTAAAATTTTGTTCTCTATAATTCAATATCCATTTTGATATATTTTTATAAATTTTTAGATTTTTACATTTTTAGTGGGTTTATTTTATTTTGATTTAAATTTTTTACAACAAAAATTATATACATTTGAAGAGAGTGTTTAATTGGTAAGAGACCGTGAGAGTCTTTTTACATGCGAGAATTGTGATGTTAATATGATGTTGCGGGGAAGCTACGAGAAACTCAAACAAACATATACAACGGACACGTATACATTCGAAGTGTTGTGAAACGAATTCACTTAGCGGGTAGAAAATTGCTGAGAGAGTTAGGTAAAAAATAAAATTATCACCGCTGCTATGCGCGGGTATCCAACTAGTAATAAAAACGTATACTATATTCATACGGATGCAAATTAGTTAAATGACAAATTCATTTGAACAAAAAGTTGATGCATATCATCAAATTCTTTCATGATCGATGCATGTAACAATTTAAATCTAATTGCTTAGGATTTGGAAATCTGCACCAAATATATTTATATTTGCTGATATTGATTGGAATATGATTGTTTGCATGTGATTGAGGCATCAATTCGAATCGTGTAAATCAAACTACCGAACCATGCATCGAATCAATATATACAAACCAATGCATCTACCTATCCTTACGAATTCGTTCATATTTATTTGTTGATTCATCACGATATACCAAATTATAAATAAATATACACAATAGCCGACTAATCCACTGTCGTTTTGACAGTGGGCCAGGTGCTACAGTATCGGGCTCCCATTTTGGGTCAGCCTAATTTTTGTTTTTTTTTTAAATTTATGTACAAAGTAGGAGGAAAAAAATATTACAAAAGTTCCGATTTATTCAAATAAAAAAAATACCTGCGGAAACATCTTCGATACCTAATAACTTTAAAATAATCGATATGGTCACAAACGTACAACCCATTATATTAAAAAAAAACCCATATAGCAAAAAAAACACTTTAAACATGAGGCCCATCACATAAGCCATATAAAAAAAATTATTACTAATATACACATTTGTCGATATTATAAATATACACAATAGCCGACTAATCCACTGTCGTTTTGACAGTGGGCCAGGTGCTACAGTATCGGGCTCCCATTTTGGGCCAGCCCGATTTTAGTTTTTTTTATTTTTTATTTTTTATTCTTTTAAAAAAAAATTATGCACAAAGTAGGAGGAAAAAAAATATTACAAAAGTTTCGATTTATTCAGATAAAAAAATACCCGCGAAAACATCTTCGATACCTGATACCAAATACATTAAACAATCGATAAGGTCACCAAACGAGTACAACCCATTATATTAAGAAAAAACCATATAGCAAAAAAAAAAACACTTTAAACATGAGGCCAAACACATAAGCCATATAAAAAAAATTGTTACTAATATACCATTGTCGACAAACAAGGCCTAATATTCCGCAAAAAAAAATGTGGCTCAAATAAAAAAAAATTCAAAACAGGTCCTCAACTTTTAACTATTTCCGATTTATGTTTACACAAAAAATCCGTAAAAAATTAACAAAAAAAAAACACGTCAAGTTGTTTATTGTTCACATTAACTTTTTTACATTCATCGGCCTAACAAAAAAAAAGGATAGTCAAACCGTCCCAAAAAAAGAAAATATTCGAGAAAAATTTAACCCGTCCCAACGCAAAAAACAATTTCCCAAAATCGTACAAAAAAAAATGAAATATCAGGGAAATATATTAGCAAAAAAAAAACACCCAAAAAATAGCCTAAAATCTGGCCCAAAGTAAAAAAAATAAATAGAAAACGGACCCTCACCTTTTAACTATTTACGATTTTCTTACACAAAAGTTCCCGTAAAAAAAATTACAAAACCGTCACAAAAAAAGAAAATATTCGGGAAAAAATTAGCCCGTCCCAACGCAAATTTTTTCCCCCGAATCATACAAAAAAAGAAAATATTAAAAATTAGCCCCGCCATAACGCATCGCCAAAAAAAAAACCCCCGAAACGTAAAAAAAATTATTCGAGAAAAAATTAGCCCCGCCGCAACGCGTGGGTTCTTTTGCTTGTTACTTAACATTCATGCCACATCTAATTTTAAGTTAAATATTAAGTCGTGCATCTCGTAAAACTAGTACTAGTACTATTTTTTTTCTTTGCACCTATATTCAAAATGGACAAAATGGATGCACTAGATTATATGATTGATGCCTCAATATATATACAAGATGTGTATGGGTTTCAAAATAGATTATATGCATCGTTTATAATCCATTACAAACAAGATGCATGTTCAAAATTAGTTAGATGCATGTGTTGATATTAAATATGAATTGCATGCATCTAAAATTTATGCAATATGATACAAAGCGAAAGCTTGTGTCAGGTATGCGTTGGTTTTATTTGCATCTAAAAATTTGTTTGCACAAATAAAATAATTTCACGGTTAGTGGGTTTCATCCATACTACCGATGATAGTTTTAAAACTGTTAGGGTACTCGGCCAATTTTACTTGTATACCCTTTTTGATTCAATAAGCATCTTATTATTTACATTAATGCCACTCCTTATTATTAGCATTTGATCTTTTAATCTATGGTTCACATTTTTTTTTATTCTTCTCATTTTAACTAATATTCTCACTAGATCCTTATTATATATATATATATATATATATATATATATATATATATATATATATATATATATA
>BQNB010085288.1:0-20361 GCA_026074375.1 Tanacetum coccineum | reverse complement strand
CCACTTGAATTATACAACGTCCTCATTGTATAGATAAAACATTAAATACGAGAATTAAAAAGAATTAGAATAAGAAACTCCCCTGATACTTGCTCGGTAGATTCTCCATGTTGAGTTTATGAGCAAGATTGTGTGTTGAAAATGCGTCTGTATTCCAGCATAACTGCAATCACATATAGGATTCCAAATGATTGATACTTTAGCAACTTCGTCGTTTTCGTTTAGAAGGTCATGTATTAAGCGTAAGAAAACAAGTGCAATTTCTATCTCTGTGTATTCATTGGTTAGACTTGAAATAATAACCTAAAACTATACAGGAAGTCGATACGCCATATCCATACCCCAGGATACGTCGTATTGATACTTGTGTTGAATACGCTGTATTCGTTTAACGAATACGCCGTATCGACTGTGCTAAAAATAAAGACTGGATAATGTCCAGAAGGCTAATACGCCGTATCCATGGGGTTTGGATACACCGTATAGAAAATCTAGGAAGATAACAGACTCGATAAAAATTTTAAATACATTTCGGGTTGTCTCCCGGCAAGAACTTTTATTTACAGAAAAGTCTTTAAGTTAGACTTGCCCCAATTTACTCCCATCCTTATAAAACAACTTAGGGTCGAACGGGATGCCAAATGGCACATATAAATTCTTAATAAGATTTAATGGCATCCTGTGGATAATATAATTACAACTCGTGATATTAAAATTTAATTCCTTGATACAAATTTTAGTTTTGAAAAATTTATTAGATGTATCATGACTTGTTTCCAAAAGCTTATTTGACCCATGTGCATAGGCACCATCATCGATATTTATTACATCAGGTAATGGTTTGACAGATAAATCCCTCGAAGAGTGTTCAATATCGATTTCGTCATCATCATTGTCCTCATCCAATTTTGAATCTTCGAGATAAATTACGTTAAAAGAAAATAAATCATTAAAGTATAAAACGTTGTGTTCCTCTTCATCACATTCGGACAATGATGTTTCATCTTTCAAATTAAATTCATTGATATGTTGAGGACTTACAGTAGGTTTAGTTAAGAAATCTGATTTAGATGTTAGAGCATCATTGTAAACAATGGCTGGAAATTCATTGTAAAAATCTTTGAAGAAGTCTAAATCATCAAAACAACTGACTGTAGGCTCGGGTGATGAAAACGAAGGCATATTGACTTTTTCATTATCATTTTCTGAATTTTTTTTTAAATCGTCGACAGAAATTATTTTATTAGAAAATGAATTTTTGTCATAAATCATCATGTAATCTTCATCGTCGGATTCGTTAAACGATATTCTAAAGTCAATTTCATTGTCGTTATGAGAACATACCTTAGGCTCACATGAGAGTGTTGCTTCAGATGTTAACGTGTCATTAAAGACTATAGCTGGGAATTCAGTTTCAACAGATCCGAGGTCGTGAACGTCTTCATTATCCCAGATCTTACCATACGTAGCAGTTTCCCAGTTATACACCTTACCACGCCTACGAGCTTTTTCTTCCTCAAGCCTGATATACTCCTCCATAGTAATGTTGGGGTCGTCCATTTTAACCTGTAATAAATTTGCTAGGAAAGAAAACTGTCAAATAGCTTAATACGCCGTATTCAGTGAACTGAATACGTCGTATTGATGATAGAGTCGAATACGCTGTATTGGTTTGAAAAAAATTTATACGCCGTATCCAAGAAAATGAATACGCCGTATTGAGTATTCGACTCAGAAGGTTACAGCGAACTATAATAATGCACACAAACACACAATATGCAAAATATACAATGCAGAAATCAAACACACAAAACAAACACACAAATATGCAAATTAATCTAAACTAAATCTAAACTAAACTAAAACACTAATAAATAAGAATTAAACAACTTCACTCCCCGGCAACGGCGCCAAAAACTTGATGTGTCGTTGTGTAGGTGTTATTTATGTATCAAGTTTTACTATTTATTTTATGCCGACTATACCTAAAAACAACACTTTAACGGGCAGTGTACCCGGTCAGATGGAGTTTCGTGGTAAGTAGGGTGTCGATCACTAAGAGTGAGAGCGTTATTCCTAATTATATCAGTATTTTAGTTATCTAAGTTAAACCTAAAACTAATGCAAAAGGGGGGTTTTAGCCTGAGAGACTGGCACAGGGTTTAGTTATCTAACCTAAGGTTTTGATGACAAGTAAAGCAATACACACACAAAAAAAAAAGATAAACAAGCGATAGAGAAGCGGTCGAGAACTAATGTAAGGAAAACGTATCAACCATGAATAATCCGGTAAAACACAGGTTTGTTTATTTAGTGCAATTATTGTCTTATCTCGAAGGTTTATATCATTCCTAGACTTAAGCGATACTTCTTCCTAAGACCTAGACACGCTAATCCTGTCACGATTAAACGCATCAGCATAAAACAAGCATTTGTTGATTATAATCTATCTTAGGAGATTAATAATGGTGCTCTTACTAAACTCTAGATCATGGAGACTTTACCCACTTACTGCTTAACAGCTCTTTATATACTAGTAGTCCATTGTCCAAGTCCTTACCAATTGATTAGAAAGTACTTGTTGGTACCAAGGTCACCTTATGGCTCAACTAAGCTCACAATCAAAGGGCAAAGATAGGTCAATATTTGTGATCCTATGATTCTAGATATATAAATTGCAATATGAAGAGCTATCCCAGACTCTTAGCCTACGGCTATCCCTGATATCAGGTGACTTTTTCAGTTCACTAGACCCCGCTCTGCAATGATTAGGTCGCATATTCAAACACATTTACAAGTATGAGGTGATAAACATAATAAACAATCAACGATTATTTAAGGAAAATTTCGATTTTAAAACAAACCCAAATTCAATTAAACTTTCATTATGATGGTCATTACCTGAGGGTATTAGCTCACATCCATTTTAATTATACAAGCATAACGCTGTTCAAACAACTAAAATCGATACGATTATGGAGAGTAAAAATTACACGATATCTTCTATGGATTCGTGATCAATACTTGACCTTTGTGGCTGATCTTCTCTTCTAAAATTCGTCTTTAATGAGTATGGTATAAAGAATATGATATTGTGCACTAAAAACTCATTTTTGAGTCTTTTATTTATAGGGTCTGTAAAAGGACCGATTAGCATTCTGCTAAAGGTGATTACGGCGTATTGGGCTGGATTCCTCTGGAGTGGTGCTACGTACATAATAAATTCAGTGATATCATTCCCAGTTTACTTGATTTACTGTATCTTCCAATAGTTATCTTCATGGATACGACGTATGTAGACAGGAGGGATACGCCGTATTGGAAATTGGTCAAACGCGTTCTCTTGTGAAGTCAGGCGCTGATACACCGGATCTCTTTTGTTGGATACGGCGTATTGGTTAGAAATAAGCAATCTTCAAATATCTTCGTTTTAGCTCTAATTTATGCGCCTTTTAGCTTGTCTTCACAAAACACTCTTGAATTACTGCATTTATCAACTTTAAAGCAATTATGTACTAAATTATGCAATAATTATATAAAAGTGGGTAAAACAGATGGGATAAATGATATAATAAAATAACGTTATTTGATATCATCATTTATTTAATAAATTCATAATGATAAAATAACGTTGGTTTAAAACGTAAATCATGAGTGTGAGATTTGAAAGTTATCAGAAAACGATTGTTTTCGTGAAATTCGGTAAAAAACTATAACGGTCATAAAAAGGTGAAATTTTGGTTGAAAATAAGTTGTCAAACCATATTTTGTGGTTTGAAGTGTTTTTAAATGGATGAGGAATGTCAAAAATTCATGTTTTTAGTCCGGAGTCGGCGACAACGGGCTCTAAAATGGATTTTTATAGCAATTTAATGTGATAGGTGTTGTGTGAATAACTTAGGTTTATGGAAAAATAATTTGAACGCAATGAAAATAATAACTAAGTTCGGTTGACGTTTTAAATAGATGAAAATTAAGTTTTTAAGTGACCCTGACACAAAAAGGAAGACCCGAGACCCTCCCTATGATCTATTCAGTCAAGGGAAGCAAAGGGGAGACAATATGGCTATTTTTAAGCTAGAATGTCTTGCATAGTACTCTTATAACAACCATTACCTCGGCCATTTCATTGATGCATCTCATTTTGAAAATAAAAAAAACACAAAAATCTGTCCCTCTCTCTCTCTAGAATCGGACGAACCACAAGGAAGAAGAAAACAAAGATTTTGGAAGATTTTTTCTCAAAGGAACTCGCGAGTTAAGAAAGTTAATGGGTTGATAGTTATTAGACGCGGGTTATATAAAAGGTGTACGAGTTCAATTCCTTTCGTGTTTCAAAAAACGAACCAAAGGTCATCCAAACTTGTAAGTTTTATAAACTTTGTAAAAATTGTACTTTTATGGCTATTAAGGTGTTAAAACACTAGTTGTACAAGTTGATCATCGTAAAAATCGAATCTTGGAAACGAAAATAAGAATAAAGGGGGTGTTTGTGCGTCGGCTTATAAAGGAAGAAAAGAAAGGATTTTTAAGTTTGAATAATATGGTTGTTGTGATAATTTTTCATTTTATGAAAGTGCTTAAAAGGGCTTATTTTGAAGTTTTTCTTATTCAATAAGCTAGGATATAGCTTATTTGGGGTTATTTTGTTTTCGGCTTGGGCTTGGCCCAATAAGGGTCCGTTTGGTTGTTTGGTCTGACGCCAAGGTGGGCTCGGCCCACTTGGTTATTGGTTTTGGTATTTGGATTTGATTATTGGGCTTGGTTATTGGATTTGGTTATGTTTTTGGCTTATTTTTGAGCTTATGTTCTCCGCTTATTTTTAAGCTTTTAATTTTTAGATTATTTTTGAAAAGCGTATAGCTTATTTGGTTTCGGCTTATATTAAAAGCTTATGGCTTATTTAGTTTTCGGCTTATATAAAGAGGCATATGGCTTGTTTGGTTATCGATTTATATATATATATAATATTATAAGCTTATAGCTTATTGTTTCGGCTTAATGAGCCACGGATACGGGATTTCGACTTATGTTTGTTACGGCTTAATGGGCTTAAGGTCATTAGGTTTTGAATTTATTTTGAAACATATGGTAAAGAGGTGTAGAGACAGAAGTTTTGCTATGGGCCTAATTACTTTAAGCCTTAATGGGCCCCATAAGGCCCAAATAACAAGAAAAAGAATTTGTGGACTTAAAATGGACTAATGGATTTGACTTTGGACTAACTTAGGGAGATTTTGTTGGACTTGTCAAGTGTAAATGGATTATTTTGTTACAGTTGGATAAAATATGTTGAAGGTATTGATATAGTGTTTTGTCAGAAAATGTCGGGTTTGTGAAAAGTGTTTGAGATTATGGTTTACAACCTTGGAAAAAAGCAATATAGACGTACGGGTCATGCCGAATTTTCGAATTTTTTTTTACTTAGAAACTTTGCTTAAAAAGGGGTAAATTTTCAAAATTTTAATAATAAATAGTTATTTTACTTGGAAATTTAATGCAAGACAAAAGATATATTTTCCTTGAAACATTTTTTATTATATTTTATATTTTAAGTGTTGTGTTCGATTTGATATGAAGAAATAAAGGATTGATTTCTCATGGAGATTAAAGTGTCAACGGTAAAAAGCTAGTGTCATGGACATATTAAAATAAAGAGACGTTGTAATTACCCCGTTAGCCCAATAATAAGACAAAAATAATAATAAAATATTATTATTTATTTAAATTATTAGGGATTTATATGTATTATATTTTATATATTATATTCATATTTATATATATTATAATATTATATATATATATATTTAATATATATTATAACTTATACATGTGGTAACTATGACTGGATTTATATGAATTGTGACTCAACGACCACCTTAACGATGACATGGGCCCCTTCAATAGCATTTAATTTTCGGATTTTTTTTTAAAAAACGTAGTCCTTGGCAAAATTCGAAAAACTAAGACCTTTGTTTAATATCCAACAGCTTAACCAATCATCCAAGCTACAATGTGTGTTTTAATATCAAAAACTATAAACAATAATTTTCATAAAAAGATCATGTGTTCAATAAAATTATAATTTTGTTTTTTTTCAAAAATATGTATGATATATCTCTCTAAGGATACCAAATCAGTTTCGTCTGTAACTCTATACCCTAATGTATCTCACTCGTTGTTATATCACTTGATATCTAAGAATAACATTAAGATCTCGTGTTTCTTATTTGTATAGCTAATTTACAATGATTAATCAACCATTGCATGCAGGTATGAATCTTACATTCATAGACTACAATGGCTTATGTTTAAATTAGAATAAGGTATATCGTTCTTAACTGGGAAACATAAATTCTGATATAATATGTGTAATAATTTCTTCTTTATTTTTTACAAGTTTATCTTCAATCACTGTGTACTAGATCTTAGACTTCATACACTATTGATATTCTTCTTGTAACTTAATATCATTGTTTTTGTTAATTTTGTTTTTTTTTTGGAAGATTAAGGATGTTCTTCTTCAAATATGAACAATGTAAGGTTTGATTTTTTTTAGTGTTTTAATTATATTTTAATTTTAGGTTATGTTTTGTTATTGTTTAATCTGTAACATGCATCTAGCATATCAAGGCTCTATTTCGAATACAAATGACATATGATTTGATTTGATTATTATTATTAGTGTTTAGATAATATTTTAGATTAGGTTTTTGCCTTCTATATAGATCATTGAGTTATAATATATCACTATACTTTTTTTACATAGAAAATTCTATAAGATTGATCACAAAGTAACATTTGTTATTGTTACATGTATCTTCTACAGACAATTCTATAGCTTGAACATATAGATAAAATTCGTCTAGGACATACATCCATACATCCAGCCCTTATTTTTGGGCCTAGACCTATTTTAAATTTCCTGGCTTCCCCTCTCGTGTCTTGACACACTATTTGTTTTGTTTCTTGATCATTGATAGAAGGAAAAAAAAATTGTATGATATCAATATATAAGCATTATTATACATAATGTTGTATCGGTACGACTAAACACGTAATATTTGTAGTTATGCTAAGTAGTTACATATGTATATATATTAACCTCCGCACAGTTCTTCGGTAACAACCGGTCTACTTTTCCCAGTAATCTGCGGCAAGCAATTACTTCTTCCCTAGTTCAAGGGCTACGGAGGAGTCGGGGTGATTATAACATAATGTTAGCACGAAGCTAGTTAGTCGGGGTGATATTAGTGTATCATTAGACAGGAAGTCGAGGTGTGATAGTTGTGCTCGCTTAGCACGAGGAGTCGGGGTGATTCGTTAGTGTCATCGATTGCCATTTATGATGTCGGGGGTGGTTAGCAGTGTGTCATCAATAGCATGAGGAGATGTAATGAGCGTTTATCACATGCTTCTTCTTCTCTTTATAAAGATGCATCACATCTTTATCTGAAATATTGGTACACTCAGTAGCACCAGATGTAAACACAATCTATATCGCAGAAGCGTTGATTAGCTTAGCCACTTGTGCTCGTGCAACTTCAACCGCTTCATCATACTCCCAACCGTAGAGATGCGTACGTGATTGAGGGCTTCCATACTGAGAAACAAAGTACGAAAGCATAGCATCAAGCACCCTAGGGCCTGTAAGTGAGGTATCAAAGTATAAAGGTCTTCCACATATCTTAACATGCAACATTCTGGTACATCAATTTTTTATATAGTGTGATGTTTAAAAAATGGTACAGGTAAGGGTTTGGAATTTTTTGGTTGTCTATTACGTTTTTTAGTTCGGCTGGGGGGGGGTGGGGGGGGGGGGGGGGGGGGTACCCGTTTCATGACTGTTTACATGCGCTAATGCATCATTTCAGTATATTCTTTTGTCATGTTTTTCCGTAATCCAAGTGCATATATGCTTCTTCATGAATCAGAACTTGAAGTGAATCTTATCAAGTAGGTGCACTCTTTGGTTGTTGCTGGTTGCAAAAAGTTGTATATAAATTAAGCCCCCAAATTATACAGGTCAGTTCTTATGCAAATTCTCAAATACCACTTAGAAAGTCTAAATATAATATTATAAGATTGTTTATTAATTCGGTTTAGTAAAGAACTTTTTTAACACGTCATGTCAGAAAAAAGATTTCAATTTTAAACCGAGCATTTAAACAAATGTACACCTTTTAACTGAACATCAGTTTTTTGTTCGTTGTTAGCTTAGTTTTTTCGATATATCATGTGGCCTTGATGTCTTTGTGTTAAGCAATTGATATTAGTAAGATGGTAATTTTATTGTTAAGCAGTTTGATATGCTTTAGGAGAGTTGCGACTCATTTTCTTTGAAGCAAAGTAATAAAGCTATTTGTGACCGTGTATCTATAAGATTTCAACTTGAGTTAAATATTTCAAATATTTCTTTATTGCTAATTGTTTTACAGAGGGGGGTTACTAGGTTTAACTTCTGAAGTAGCGGTGGCATCGGTCCAAAACAGGACGGAAGGCAAGACCGACCAGGACCTGAGGGACCTGAATGAGGCAAAACAGATATTATGGCTAATAGATACTTAATGAGGCAAATACAGAAGATGTAGCTCAGTCCTGAATTTATTAAGGTGTTCGATTGGCCTGTGTTGAAAAAGTTCTTGAATTGCAATGGGCATATCACAATGTTGGAGTTGTGTCAGGTGTTTCTCATGAATTTTTCTAGCACGCTTTATATGATCTTATATTTTTCATTATATATTGTATAACTAACTCCTTTTATATTAGGCTCCACCCATTGAGCGATACCTGCATGATTTGCTTCAATATGCATTGGGCGTCCTGCACATTGTTACTTTAGTAACTGACTATGGGGCTGTCTGAAATGTTCTGTTTGTTAGGGTGGTTGACAATTCGATATTCGGATTGTTTATTTTTTTGCATAACTCCTTGAAACTATTTGATATATTTTCGAGTGTATTCTCTTTCTACTATCACCTTTTCACACTGTTAAAGGACATCAGATTCATGCAAATCATTATCTATCATCACATATGCATCATTTGGAACCATAGATGCAATATTTTGTACAACCGGTACTGCGTTGTCCTTTACATACTGATCATAAGGAGTCATATGACTATCACTCGTATAATCTTCTTCAAAACGCAATGAAATTTCTTCAAAACGCAACCTGCAATCAAAACGCAATGAACCAAAACGCAACCAATGTCAAAACGCAACCAAGAAAAAAGTCAAAACGCAACAAGAAGAGAGTCAAAACGCAACATGAACTTTGCCAGAAAGTCAAAACGCAACGACGAAATATACGAGTTTTTCCACCTAAAATCGCCTAAAAATCGCCCTTTTTGACCTTTTAACTTGATTTCTCTTGCACAATTAGCTACCTTATGCCTAGATCTTGCTTAATAACTAAAACATTCACACATCTAAGCACAATAATTCGGGTTTGATTTTTTTCTTCAAAATTACACACGAATTTGATCTTGTTTAACCACAAGAATCAACCACGAATCCACACGTAGCTCTGATGCCAATTGTAGGATCCCGTAACACTTCACTTCATATAATCACACACGAAATCGGAACTAGAAATGAGGAGGTGAGTTGTTTAGAGAGAGAAAGAGGAGAGAGAAATGAGAGAGAAAAAGAGAAAGATATATTTTAGATATTTTCAACAACTGAACAACTTACTTTTTCTAAAGAAGAAAAAGCTTATATACCCCGACACGTAAAAGTGACGCGCGGGATATTTAACTAGGACCCGGGCTCGGGTTTTGCTTGGGATTAAACCCGAAACATATACAATATTAGATTAACTATCGAGCCCGATTCCCGATATTATCCTATTACAACATTAACTAATTAAAGACCGAAGCTCCATCGTAGAGTGACCGAACTTCCTTGTTCGACTCAATAAATTGAGGCTAACAATCTCCCCCGAAGTGAGGTCTTGAACACGGGAACGAGCTTCCTTTATTGACTCAATAAAATTGAGGCTAACAATCTCCCCCGAAGTGAGTTCATTGATGACACTCCTTCATGAGATCAGTGAGATTGCTTTTGTCGTTTAAGCTCGAGTGTTCTTGGTCTTTGTCTTCGTTATTTGTTGTAGGCTTGTTCCTTCATGCTTTGCGATCTTGACTTTGAGCCTTTGTCATTGTCTTTATCGTCTTTGCCATCTTGCGATCTTATGTCTTTGACCAACATGCTCATACTATTGCATTATCTTGAAAGCTTTATTTCAGAGTTTGCGGAAGTCTTTGTCTTTAAATCTTGAGCTTTCTAGATAGTATGTCTTCGTAGATTGAGCATTTGAATGGGATTGAGGTTGCCGTTACCACCGTTTGACCTGCAGGTTTACGTTAGTGATAAACGAGAAAATTGATTTGAAAATCAATCGACGTGTCACTCGTTAAAGAGTTTTTGTAACACATCGAGAGTGTCATGTTTTTATCAAAATTCATCAACCGTCAATTCATTTACTGGACCAAATCGATATCCAGTTGTCACAAGTTTGATTCATATAGAATCTCGCAAGTCACCTACCGCAGTGCTGTTTGATGATGACACTGGAAGGATTTCCATTCGTCATTGTGAATACTAAAGAGTATCACTCTGAATGTTCTGGCAAATATCACAATGATATTGCGTAGGACTCTTGATAACAGCTTGTGAACCTGATGATGTTCAACAAGTGTTTGAAATGGAATGTGTCCTAACGAGATTTTGATTGATCTCTTGGCTCTAGACTCGATTAGTGCATTTTGGTTTTAGTACTCGGAGGCTGGAGCAGTTTGCCACCTATTCAATATCAACGATCTCGGAATGAGATGTCAATAGATAACGTGTGTATCTCCGTGACAAATGAGACAAGTTTCTGTTGTTAATTTTTAGTCATCCGTTGAACGTCTAATGTACAACGACATCATATCCAGTCATCCGTGGAAGTTAATGTATAAAAAATAACATATCGACTCATCGTTGAACGTCTATTGGTACAACGATAAACAAAACCCAAATCGAAGCTCATACGGTGAACGTCATAATGTACACTGATAACATTATGACTCATCCCGTCGAACGGTCTAATGCACAAACGATAACACAATGACTCATACGTTGACGTCTAATGTACAACTGACAACACACCGAGTCATCCTTGAACGTCTCATGTACAAAATCGACATCATATCCAGTATCCGTTGAACGTCTAATGAACAACAAAATTTTTTTTAAACATACTCACTCATCCGTTGGAAAACGTCTAATGTACAACGATAACACATGATCATAGTTGAACGTCTACTTGTACAACGACAACACCGCGAGTATCCGTTTAACGTCTAATGTACAACGGATAACATATTGACTCATTGTTGAACGGTCTAAGGTACACGATAACACATTGACTATCCGATTGAAGTTAATGTACAACGATAAACACATTGATCATAGTTGAACGTCTAATGTACAACGAAAACAATCGACTACATCCGTTGAACGTCTAATGTACAACGATAAAACATTGAGTCATCCGTTGAACGTCTAATGTACAACGACAACACATTGAGTTATCCGTCGAACGTTTAATTTTTAGTTCTTAATTATTATAAAAGTGTATAATTTTTAGTTCTTAATTATTTTAAAAGTTTATTAAAAATATATAGTTCTTAATTATTATAAAAGTGTATAATTTTTTAAAAATAATTGTAAATGATAATTATATATTTTATAAAAAATAATTTTAAATAATAGTGATATACGAACCGAGAAACCGGACCGACCCGGCCGAAACGAACCGATTATATATTTTATAAAAAAATAATTGTAAATAATAATTATATATTTTATAAAAAATAATTTTAAATAATAATTATATACGAACCGACCGGAACGAACCGAGAAACCGGACCGACCCGGCCGAAACGAACCGATTATATATTTTTATAAAAAATAATTGTAATACTAAATTATCTATTTTATAAAAAAATAATTTTAAATATAATTATATACGAACGGACCGGAACGAACCGAGACACGGACCGACTGGCCGAAACGCACCGATTATATTTATTTTATAAAAATAATAGTAAATAATAATTATATTTTGTATAGAAAAATAATTTTAAATTATAATTATAGACGAACCGTGAAACGGGGACCGACTCGGCCGAAACGAACGATTATATATTTTATAAAAAAATAATTGTAAATACTTAATTATTTTGATTTTATAAAAGAATAATTATAAATAATAATAAATACGAACCGGACCGGAACGACCGAGGAAACCGGACCGACCCGGCCGAAACGAAAAACCGTTTATATTTATCATAAATAATTTGTCCATTAATTATATTATTTTATAAAAAAATAATTTTAATAACTTTATTCAAAATTTGAGTTTTGGATAGATTTATAAAACTTTATAATTTTTTAATAAACCTTTTCCCGGAAAACTTTTGGTAAAAATTATAATTTTTTAATAAATGTTTTCCCGGGCGACATGTCGCCCGGGAAAATGTTTAGCAAAAATTATAATTTTGATAAACCTTTTAACGGGCGAATGATCGCCCGGGGGAAAGTTTTTTATATTTGCTAAAAAGGCCCTCCAAATTTTTTGTTATGGCGCCATTTTGCGATAAACGACAAAGTTGTAGTTTTCCCAGATCTGGGTTTTACAGAAGCACCACAAAACGTAAAACATAAAAAAAACTCTCTTTGGCGATTTTAACAGCACCACCACCACCTCTCACCCACCACCACCTCGGTTTTACCACACCACCGGAAACCACCACCACACACCACTCACCACTAAACCCACCACACTCCCACCGCTATTTCACCAGAGCACACGAGCACATTATCGCCACCACCTCCTCCTCTCTTCTTTCTAAACCATAATTCTTTTCTAAACCTCTAACTTAAGAATTTCTTCTACTTCTTTTCTAACCCTCTAATTGTTGGCGGTGTTTGAATTTATTTGTTATAGAACACGCGTATGTTTTTTTTTAATTTTGTTTAAGTATAATAAAGATTGGTTATGGAAGTTTAATAAGATGCTAGAATAAGTTGTTAATTATAAATTGTGTTAATTTTTTTTAGACAGTGACAGTGACACAGTAGCATCTCCGAGTCCGAGAGCCGAGAACGAGCCGAGGGGCCAGAACGAGCTGAGTCGAAAGCAGAAGGTATATTGTAACTTTTTTTTATCCTTTTGGTATCCCCGGCGACATGTCGTCGGGGAATGTTTATAGTTATTAGTTTGTGTAAAATGCAAATCCAAACACTCCTTGACACTGTAAAATGCAAATCCAAACACTCCTTGACAGTTATTTGATATAAATGTATGTTTTTTATTTGATATAAATGAATATGCGTTTAGGTATTTATTTTATTGAAAACCCTTCTAGGTTATGTTTAGGATTTTAGTTGATTATAATTTTGGAAAATCCCCGTCTGATTTTAATCTCCTATTTGAAAATCCCGTTGGAATTATTTATTAGAAAATTAATTTCGGAAAGTCCCTTGTTTGGGACTGCTTTTTGAATGTTTTGTCTCATTTAGGATATGAATGCGTATAATTGGTTTACTATTTGAGACGATTTCGACAGTGTATCTCTTTACTCCCTCCGAATATGTCTCTTTACACACTATTTGGGAGCTCCCCCCCCCCCTTAGTTAAGGGGAAATGCTGCCAAAATATTTTCTCAAATAGTAAAATCGGGCTTTTATACGCATTCATTATGAGACGAATCCATTCAAAGAGATGGGTTAGGATTGCCTTCCTAGTTTCACTAGGTGAACAAAACATCTCGTCTTCCTCGTTTGAATGGTGTTTTAATTTAAGTTGCATATAATAACTAATTGTATCGTTAAAACCAGTTATGGTAATTGATAAGAGTTGGACAAGTTTTGGGGAAAATGAAAAGCATTTATTACCGGTCTTAAGAAAATTTTGTCGATGATACAAGTCGTAGAGGATATTCCGGGAATCTAAGATGTCCATTGCAAGTCTTGTCGTTCTAGTATTGTGGGTATCCATCCGAACACCTTTCAGACACATTTCGAAAGTATAGGTTTGACCCAAGTTATAAAACAAGGATTCACCACGGTGAACCGGATTCTTCCTCCGCCATCGCCAGTAATAGATAACACAAGACAACCTCAGATGACTGACATGACAGTGTGCATTAATTTTCTATTCTTTTGGCATTTTCTGGCTTTTATTTGGCAAAATCCCGGGTTTTTCATATATACAATTTAGCATTTATCACTTGGCAAACCGGACATAATAGTTGTGAATGGTTTCGCCTTTGTTCTGACGAAAGTGTTCAAAGTCATCATACAGTTGTGATTCACGGTCTTCCTTGGTTAATTCCGATCCTTCCAAAAGCATCTTCACATTGTCCCATATGTCCTTTGCATCAGTGTAATGATTAATGAGTGAATAGATATCTTTTGGTAAACCTTGAAGTATGATGTTTGTTGCCCGAATGTCTGCATTGTACCTATCCTTCTCATCCTGTGACAGATCCGAATAAACTCGAGGTCGTTCAGGACCCAGATTGAGTGGACCTTCAGTTCCTTCAGCAACAGTTACTCGCATGGTCCCCATCTGAAATGGTCCTTCATCAATTGACTTTAAAATGTTCACCCCATTATCCTTACCCCGACAGTATAATCTAATACGTTGTTGCCATGAAGCAAAGTCAGCCTTATCAAGCATCGGTGGTCGGGTATCGGAACCGGCACATTGGATGTCCTCTGAAAGATTAGCCATAATGATTACTTGTGATATGATTAAGTTGATCGATCAATGATTAGTGATTGTATGTTAAAAGTGATGATTGTTTGATGGATTAGGTGATATGTTGTTTGATTGTGATTTGGTTTGGTTGAGTTAATGTTAACTTAATGTTGATTGAAGTTTTGTCAAAAGGCAATGAAGAATATTGAGATTTGAACAAAACGCAGTGAAGCTTTGTCAAAACGCAATGATGAATTATCAAAACGCAATGAAGAGTCTTGAGTCAAAACGCAATGAAGAATCTTGAGTCAAAACGCAATGAAGAATCTTGAGGTTTTATCAAAACGCAACGTTGCGATTTGATCAAAACGCAACCAATTAAAAAATTAGGCAGAGTCTCCCCTAGTCAAAACGCAACGAAAGTCTTCAAAACGCAACCTGTAGTCAAAACGCAACGACCAAAACGCAACCTCTAGGTCAAAACGCAATGATCAAAACGCAACGATCAAAACGCAACCTCTAGGTCAAAACGCAATGATCAAAACGCAATATGCTTTCTTTACCCAAAACGCAACCAAGAATGTCATAGAAGGTCAAAACGCAACGACGAAGATACGAACTTTTTCACCTAAAACCCCCTAAAAATCACCCTTTTGAACGTTTTCACTTGGTTTCTTTTGCACAACTTGGTCCTAGAATGTTATAACAACTATAACAACACTAACTTTAACATCACAAACATGAGAATCAAAGAGTGTCAAGAATAAGACCATAAACCTTCTAAAACCAAACTTTAGATACGAGCTTGAGTATTGGTCTTTTCATACACTAAAACATAATTTAGATGTCATGCATATCGAAAAGAATGTCTTGGAGAGTATCTTAAACACTTTGTTAATGAATGACAAATCTAAAGACACCGCCAAGGCAAGACAAGATTTGAAAAGCCTGGGCATTCGAAGTGGCTTGTGGCTCGGCCAAAACAAAAATGGGAAGTGCTCGAAGCCTCAGGTTGCGTATTCTTTCACACCAGCAGACAGAAAAAAGTTTTGTCAGTTCATCAAAGGAGTTAAACTACCAGATGGGTTCGGATCCAACTTCAAGCACAAAGTCACCGATAATGATACCAATATAACAGGCCTGAAGTCTCATGACTGTCATATAATGATGCAACGTTTACTTCCTTACGGACTTCAGCAATACTTGCCCCCAGACGTTGCAAAACCACTAATCGAGCTATGTTTATTCTTTAAGCAAATCTGCTCTCAAACTTTGATGGTGGATGACATGTTGAAAGCTCAGAGCAAGGTGATCGATATTCTGTGCAATCTCGAGCTCATATATCCTCCTGCTTTCTTTGACATTATGATTCACTTGGTTATCCATTTACCTCTAGAGGCTATTTTCGGCGGGCCTATTCGCCCCCGGTGGATGTATCCATTTGAAAGATATATGAAGAAGCTAAAAAATTATGTACGAAATAAAGCTAAGCCGGAAGGTTCGATTGCGGAGGGTTATGTTGCAGAAGAAGCATTGACTTTCAGTTCTCATTATTTTCGGGATGTTACCACGAAATTTAATCGTCCTGACCGTAATGTGGATTGCCCTCCTCCAACGTGTCAGTTTCAGGTGTTCAAATCACTATGTAAATCGATTGGTTTACGGTCGGTTATTCGTATTGATCACCAAGAATTGAAGAAAGTGATATGGTATGTACTTCACAACAGTCCTGAAATCGACACGTACCGGGCCAAGTTTAAGATGTACGTGTTTTTATTTTGAAACTTCTTTTTCTTAACTTATCTTTTTGACGACTTATTCTAACACCATGAACATTTTTCAGTGAATTTCCTAACAAAGACATGAAAGAAGAATTCCCCGGCTGGTTTGGGAAGCAGGTAAACTTAGACTTATTGTGTGTATTTAACTATAAAAATAACGACATCATATTTTGTGTTCTCTATCTGATCCTATCTTCTTCATAGATCCGTCAACGTCACGTAGACAATGACCCAGGTGTTAACGAAAGCAGCGAGTTATTCGCTTTGGCTTGTGGACCATCACAGACTCCAATCTCAGTCAACTCTTGCGTAGTCAACGGTGTGAGGTTTGTCGTGCACAGCCGCGATGAACGTCGCACAACTCAAAACAGCGGCATTTGTTCGCCTGGTCCGGACGGAGAAATGTATTACGGTCAGCTTGAACAAATCCTCGAGTTTTCATATTTGTCGTTTAAAACTGTGTTGTTCCGAGTTAAGTGGTTCGACACTAGCAACAAAGGACGTATCCAAAATTTTGTCATTAGAAACAACATAACACAAATCAAGGCAAACGGTGAGGCGTTTAAAAATGATCAATACATTCTCGCAACACAAGTCAAACAATGCTTCTACCTTGAAGATATGGCCAGACGACCACTCGGTTGGAAGGTCGTCGAACATGTGAGTCATAAAAAGTTTTTGAACGGGGGTGTCATTGTGGTAGAGGATGACCCTGATGTTATACATGTCGACAACTCATCTGATCTCGCACTTTCTACTAGTTTGAATGACTTGGAAATTGCGGCCTTGCATATAGATGGTCAATCAATAGATGTTGACGCACCACCAGATATCATTGATGTTGTTGATGAGGACGATGATATTATTGATGAGGAAGACCCCATTCCTCATGATTTAGCAGATTCTGATGATGAAGACCTCGTCAACCTTGATATTGATGATGGTGTAAATGTTGTTTATTCTAGTGAAGAAGAAGATTGATCTTTAGTTGTAACTTGTAAAAGACGCTTATTTTGAATGAATGAATGAAACTGTTATGGATTGTTCTAATGTGTATATTTATTTGGATGTGTATGTATTTGGATGTGTGCATGCTTTTATTATTTTGTTCATAAATTTCTATATGTTATCCTAATGCTACCTGTACAGATGTCAGCTGATGTCGCACGGGGTCACGGCGGTGACGGTGGCGGTGATGATCGTCCCCCTCCATATCAGGTACCCACCGGCTGTGGGGGTTGCTTAGGCAACCGAGGTAAGAATTTCTGGATTATTGTAATACAAGCATAAACTTGATACATTGAATTTGCTTGCCTTGAATTTTTATGACTTTGTCACTCACTTGATTTTGCAGGTAAGGGCACCCGAAAGCCCAATTTGGGTGGCAGGAGAGCGGGCAGGCTGCATACCCGCCAGGAGACCCAAAACCTCGGGTTAAAGGCCATCACGGATAAGAGTGGCCCCGTCCCGATCCGGTTTGAGGTTAACGACCGAGAGACCCTCATGCCTCTCGGTGACCATGCGGCTCATTGGGCCAACTACCTCGGGGAGCTCGTTAGGGAGTTGCCCTTGCTCTACCCTTCTTGGCGCCAAATGTCGCCGGAGCAGAAGGCGGGGGTCATGGCAAAGATTGGGGTAAATTATTTCATTATCCTTTTATGTTTATTTCATTATCGTGTTCATCTATTTAATTGTGTATATTTATCTAAATTTGTTTATTTATTTATATCATATAAATAAATAAACAATTTTAGATAAATATATAAATTATATCTCTAACTCTGTCTTTGTTGTATATGATTGCAGACCCAGTTTGACTTGCGTCCCCACATGGAATCCGACCGCTGGCCACAAATCTATGCGGGCATCCAGCAGCACCTGCAAAAGATCTACAATGGCAAGAAGGCTGCTCTCAAAGAAAGATATTGGGTTTCTGAAGAGGACGGGACTTATGACCTGGAGCGCCTCAGACGCGGACGTCCCTCGTACATTTCTGAGGTAAATTGGGATGCGTAACTTGCATTTTGGAATGATCCCAAGAACCTTGCCCGGGCTGCCCAAAATAAACAAAACCGGGCAAAGAGCAAGGTCGTATGCCGACAGGGATCCCGGTCTATTGCCGCCCTCCGAGATATGCATGTAATAAACATTATAATTATTTTATATATATATATATATATATATATATACTAGTAACATAACCCGCCCGACGGGCAGGTTCGGTTCATAAAATGTTTTTTAGACAATGTTTGTCATTTAGTTCTAATGGTTGCCGTGTTTGTGTAAACATATAATCTTCATTCCTCTTTTTTGTTTGATTGTTGACAGTATGACATATAGTTATCCGTGTGAGAATAATGTCTTTGTTAAAAGCAAACAAATCTTTGATAGTGTATGGCCTTCATAATCTGTCATACCTTGTAATTCACAAAAGATAAACTCCAAACATGTTAAATCTTTAAGGCAAATTAAGCAAAAATTATGCCGACAAAAAAGATAGGGGAAAACATTTCTTCTAAAACTATAATGCTAGTGACTAACGGGACTTTCGGGCCTTCATGGTCTTCAATCTGATGATACATGGTCATTTTGAGAAGTCTGGTAGGAGTGCGATGGTAGTTGTTGCCTCTCGGTCGTGTGTTATCACGCTCCATTCCTCCCTACGAAGGCCATCCATGATACCCCACAAGTGTCATAATCATACCCATATAAGTCATAACTCATTTGGATCTCAATTTGACATACATGAAACATACAAAACATGCGACAACAAACATGCAGCAGTTTTCACATTAGAGAAAAGTGCAACCATTAGAAATGCCAAAGCAATTTGTAAATTCACAGAGAAAATAGAGCATAAATTGGATGCTGTAATCATTCAATGTGTAGAAATTTAACCCTAAAATGAATTAAAGATCATTAATTAAGGAATTCAAATAGTAAAATGGAAAAGCGTAAATATTTTTGTTAATTCGTACATGTTATCTAAGTGAATATTGACTTGTATCTTACGGATAAAGGAAGTCTTGTGACTTCGTCACCCGTTTTGTAGATTATATTGTGTTTATTCAGATTTTGAACGTATTTAGCTTTATTATATCAAATGCGTTGATCGTATTGTGTTTTGGTACAAGTTGTAATGTATTTGGGTAGATTCTATATTGGTTTATACAGGTTTGAGTTTTGGTAGATTTTTTCCGGAAAAATCTGGAAATTGCCTGCTGTGCAGGCTGCACAAAAAACAATTTGCAGACTTTTCCCGGGCGACATGTCGCCCGGGAAATAATAAAAAAATATATTTAAAACCTTTCCCGGGCGACATGTCGCCTGGGAAATATAAAAAAATATATATTTAAAACTATTCCCGAACTTTTCTCGGGTGACATGTGGGCCCGGCGATGTCGCCCGGGAATTTCGCCCGGGAAGGAATCCCATTCGAGCTTTTCCGTTCCACTTATCCTGGGTGACATGTCGCCCGGGAAACGTATCCCCAGCGACAAGTCGCCCGGGATACCCCTGATTTGTCGCTGGGGAATATAGCAAATGTTGTAGTGTGTGTAGCTCTAGCATTTGAAAGTGAATCAAGTGGAGGGGTCGATAATAATATTGATTTGAAGAATCATGATGAGGAGGTTATAGAAAACAAAGAAGTAATGGATTTGGTTGATTTTGGTTGTGGTAAATCTGGTATGTTCATGTAATGAGTGGAAATTCACACTTTGAGGCTATGCGTGTCAAGCATATTACGGTAAATTCCAGTAACACTGATAGGAACAGTAACTTCAACAAAGTGGAGATAAGTAGGGAAGAGTATGAAGATACTGA
>BQNB010085287.1:0-28131 GCA_026074375.1 Tanacetum coccineum | reverse complement strand
ATTTATGTTTAGCATTTAGTTTGATGTAAGATTTTCATTTATATTTTTCTTAAAAGGAAATTTAAAATAGAGTAAATTTCAAACTTCTTCTTTCCGGTTTACATACAATAGCACATTTCGTTTCGTTTTCAAAATATGTAATGTAGGCGTCCATGTGGTTGTCGATTCTTGCATTTTTCGTCCTAGGGTATAACCGACGTTAATTAATTTCCGATTAAAGTTACACGTTAGCCCTTTTGGCCAATGACCTTTTGCAGCGTCTATCTTTTATACAAACGACTGTTTATAATTTAAAACTTTCCTTTACTTTTTATACGTTTTTATATACGTTTTTATACACACATTTTATATACACGTTTTTATACACATATTATTATACACACATTTTTATACACGTTTTTATAAACACGTTTTTATGCACACGGTTTTATACACACGTTTTTATACACACGCTGTTATACACGTTTGTATACACGCTTTTTTATACACGTTTTTACATACAGATTTTTATACACGGTTTTATACACACGTTTTTATACACGGTTTTACACACATTTTTATACACACATTTTCATACATGATTTTATACACGATTTTATACACACGCTTTTATACACGTTTTTATATACACATTTTTATACAAGGTTTATACACACATTTTTATACACACGCTTCAATACACATTTTTATACACACGTTTTTATACACATATTTTTATACAAGTTTTCATATACACGTTTTTATGCACACATTTTTATACACACGCTTTAATACACGTTTTTAAACACACATTTTTATACACGTTTTTATTCATACGTTTTTATACACACATTTTATACACGTTTTTATACATGTTTTTAGACATACATTTTTATACATATTTTCATACACATGTTTTTATATACACACTTTTACACACACATTCTTATACAGACATTCTTATACACATTTTCATACACGTTTTTATACATACAATTTTATACAAGGTTTTATAGACACATTTTTATACATGTTTTTATACACACATTTTTATACACATATTTTATATACGTTTTCACACACATTTTATATACACGCTTTTATACACACATTTTTATACACGTTTTCATACGTACGTTTTTATACACACGCTTTTATACACGTTTTTATACACATTTTTATATACGTTTTTACACACATATTTTTATACACATTTTTATACACGTTTTTAGACACACTTTTTTATACACACGTGTTTATACAAATGCTTTTATACATGTTTTTATATACGGTTTTATACACACATTTTTATACAGACATTCTAATACACGTTTTATACACATTTTTACACGTTTTCATACACACATTTTTATATACACGTTTTTATACATGTTTTTATACAAACATACTTATACATGTTTTTATACACACTTTTTTAGTTGCCTGCTTTTTAATTTTTTTAATTTATTGTTTTTAGTTTCTTGTACATGCTGTTACTTACCGTAGGACCTCCGTCCCCAACCTATCGCGTGGTAAAGAGAAGAAAGTACGAAAGAAATGTGTGTATAAACTATGTATTAAAATATGTGTATAAAAGTGTGCGTTTAAAAACGTGTGTATGATAACGTGTATAAAAATGTGTATAAAAATATGTATAAAAACGTGTATAAAAATTTGTGTATAAAAACGTGTGTATAAAAACGTGTATAAAAGCGTGTGTATAAAATAGTGTATAAAAATATGTGTATAAAAACGTGTGTATAAAAAATGTATAAAATTGCGTACATAAAAACGTGTATAAAAATAGAAAAATGATTTGTAGACCTAAGTAGTGTGCCTAAAAATAGACCTACAAATACGATTGGTTGAATTAAAATTTTGATTGGTCAATAAAAGGAGAGAGAATGTGTGTTTGATACTTGTCAAATTGTGAATGGATTAGACCTATTTGTAGGTCTATTATGTAGACCTATATATCATAACTCATAAAAATATGTTGGGTTAGTTCAATACCCTTTAGTCTCTCGGTAGAATTAAACATAAAATATCCTAAGTCAATGTCTTGCTGAAATCAATTGCTTTTCAGGTACTTAGAAGATTAAAGAATATCTTCACTCCAGTTTATGCAGCGGTTCTGAAACTGAAGACAAGACCTTAGCAAAAGCTTTAGTTCCACTTGGTTGGCAATGCCAAGCTGAACGATGTCGATATCCTCTTAGAAGCTAAAACAAAATGTTTCTATTCTAGAAGGTTTATAAGACGGGAAAAAGTTATGCTTAATGTAAAAAAGAATAAAGCATAGCTCTTTAGAAATGACTTCTTCCAAAGTTGGTATAGAAGCACAACTACTTTTCTAAAAGGACTTTTTCCTTTATACCCTAGTATGGCAGCATTAAATGGGATCTCAACCACCCATCTAATTCTTGACATATGTAAAGGGGAATCTCATTATAAACCCTAATTCCTTAGTATAAAGGGAATGTTGTATGGGAGTAAATACGCATCTCTTTGATGACATTAAATAACGTCTATTTTATAGTTATCGCAAAGAATTATTGCTTAATCATTTATATTTGAGAATTGCAGCAATTAAAGAGTAATTGGTAAAAGTTAGCAAAAGGCGCGCATTCTGGAGCTTAAATAAAGATATTTTGAAGATTACGATTCTGAAGATCAATACGCCGTATCCATCAGGGAAGATACGGTGTATCCGTGCATGCACTCACCAAAGACCACAAAGGATCAAAGATCAATACACCGTATCCAGAGAGAATCAATACGCCGTATTTAAGATATGGAATCAATATAATATTCTGGAAGATATCATGTGTGGTCCCTACTCTAAGAAATCAACAATACACCGTATCCAACTCTTGGATATGCCGTATCCAGACCTTATAAATAGAAAACTCAAAAACAAGTTTTAAGTGTGCTAAATCATATTCTCGATACCTAAACCATAAAAGTCGATTTTCAAAAGAGAAAAAGAGCAGAAGAGGTCGAGCAACGCTATCAATTCCATAGGAGACAACGTGTAATTCCGTATACTTTAACTCATCTATATGATCAGCCAGTTTCATACCTGGACTCATATAGTATTTGTACAGCTTCTTCTTTAGATACAGTCTGTTTGCTAAGGAATTAGTCATATACAGACTAGTCAACTTTGTCCAAATCTGTGCAACAATTGTTTCCTTGGTAACTTCCCGTAAAACACAGTCTCCCAAGCATAGAATCAAAGTATTGTATGCGTTTTTCATCAAAGCAATTTTTTCTCCTGCTTCCGTATCTATGGGTAATGCCTCTAATGCAACATCACATCCATGATGTACCATTAAAGCACACACTTTATTTTTCATAACCTGAAATCATTTTTCTCATCGAATTTTTGATGTCAATCCTAGTTATGAAACTAGCCATTCTTCTTTTTTCCTTGCTAAAAACCTTGTCAAGTTGTTTCTTAACCAACTTTACCAATAAGCCTCACAAGCCGTGTGCAATATACATTGTTGTTGCTAAAAACCTTCTTCACAAATCGAATTAATTAGAAAAACCCTAAACCCTTGATCTCAAATAAGCAAACCGATCACTAACTTGAAACCCAAGCGATCCACCGTCAAAACTTGAACCACAAGAAAAGAAAAAAACAAGAAGAAAACCTTGAGTTTAATCATTTTCTTTTTCAAACCCAAAAATTTACCCAGAAGTCAACCTTTTTTTTAAATAATCGATTCCTTTTTTGACGAATAAAAACATATACGCCACCTTTGTAGTATTAGCTCATATATGATTTAAATAACTCAAACAAACCACCTTTCAAGGTCACATGGTTTTAATAGTGAGTTTTAATAGGAAGAAAAACTTTGAAGACTTTTCTTGATTCTCTTTGCTCGTCATCGCTACAATCGATAAAATCTAAAACTTGAAACCTCGATCTAGCACTTGATCTTCAGAGACCACGACAAACCAATGGCTTTTGATACCACTTGTTTGAGAATTACGACAAAATATCCGAAGTTCGATCACGGAACGCTAGATCGCGAGTTGTATCGAGCACAAGTATCAAACACGAGAGACTCAAAAGACTACAAGGAACTGACAAGAATATGCACACGTTATACCCTCAAACACCACTTTATTAATAAACCAATAAAGCTTACAATTTGAAGAAGACGAATGTTTAACTAGCATCCCTCTCATCTCTATTCAAAGAGATGAGGGAGTAGAAACCACTCATAAGTGGAATACCAAAATTCTCATATAACCAAACTTAAGAGAAGAGAATAAAGAGCCTTTCCTTGCCTTGTAAGGCAAGCTTAACTAATCCTAGTTATAATCTATTCATAATCTAAATTACAGTATAAACTTAAACCCCTAACCCATCTGTTTAAATTTACTCCTAAGAGCAAATGGTGTGGTGGTTTTTTTTGTTTCCCCAATCGCATGTGGCACTCGCCACTTCATCGCCACCGCACCACACCACTCGCCAATGCCTCGCCGATTCACTCGCCAGTTGAATCTCACCGGTTAGATGACATAAAGCATGACAAAAAAAGAATACTACCGTTGGTAACGGCTAGTATTTTAAATCATGTGTATTTTTTCCACTCCTTTTTATTATAAATATAACACTTTCACTTCATTCTTAAAACAAAAAATCACACAAACCTTCTAATAATTATCTCAAAACACAAAAATAAAATGTCTCAAAATCCAAATGTGCAAGGGTATTTCACTAACCTTCTCTATCCCAACCCGTCATACCAACAAGAAAAATGCCTCAAACCTTTCTACACCATCGTCACAAAACTCAATTTCTTCGTCGTCATTCCAACAATATCCTATTTTTGGCACACAATATGTTATGCCTCAATCGTCACCCGAATAAAATTTTCGTCAACAACAAGCGTTTTATAACCACCAACTCAACAACCAATTCCAAAATCTCCAACATCAAAAAAATATGCCATTTCAAAATCTCCAAAAACAACCAGAAGCTTTTCAACAATCACAACCTCAACTTCGATTCAAAGAACCACAACCACCCACCAAAGATAACCGTAGGGGCAAAGAATGGCGAAACGAGCCACGGTGAATTTGGCCGATGACGATGAGGAGGAAGAGCAGACTCGTCAGTGTGCACGTTGGACACGTGACGAAGAAATTTTGCTAAGTCAGTGTTGGATCGAAACCTCCGAGAACGGCCAAATAGGAGCCGACCAAACCGAGGATTCATTTTGGGGACATATTATGGACGATTTCAACAGTGGTACAACTCAAGGTTATCGTACCAGAAATATGCTCACGGGTAAATTGACTAGGATCAACGACGATTGCCAAAAGTTAAACGCTATTTACAAACTGCCAAAGGGGATTTTTGCAGCTCAACAGCCAAAGGGGAGAAAGTTTATGCTCGAGCACGCGTGGCGTATTTTAAAAGGTCACTCCAATGGGACACGCCGAAACCCCTTGATACGGAGGATTTAGGCCTGATGTGAGACCTCGTCCCGTGGCCAAAACTCGACCCGCAAAAAAGACCAAATCTGAAATGACAGGAGCAGCGGGGGAAGTACATCGGGTGCATCAGGGTCTATATCAGATTCTGTATCTGAGGAGTTAAGGCACAAATTACAAACAGGAACATTCGCACACGAGGCAAAGAAACAAAAAGAATTGACAATTACGGAGTTCAAAGAATTGGAGTTTCTCACGATTGATCCCGATACGTTGTTGGAACCAAAAGCGAGCATTATCCGAAAGAAACAAGAAAAAATAATTGCAAAATATAATGAAGAATGACTGGGCAATATTCTAGTTTTTAATTTATCGTATGTTTTTTATTTGTCGTATTTTGTTTTCTTACTTTTTTAAATTCGTATTGTATTTTTATTCTCGTATTGTATTTTTATTTCCGTAATGTAATTTTATCTGAATGAAATAAATTTAGTTTGTGTGAAAAAATGTGGAAAAAAATAAAATGGTAGGTGGTGGGGCTCAAATGGCATAGGTTGGGATATGTTAGGAAGGAGGGGGTATTTTGAGATGTTATGTTGAAATGATGTCGCACTGATATAGCACTGCGTGAGGCCTAAATAACATTGCTTTTTTAGGCACTAGACCTTACAATACTTTGCCACCATAAGTCAAAACAAGCTATGACGTAACTTGAAAGCAACGGAGGTTTAATGCAACACTCATGCACACAATTTTATGACAATGAAGGAAAATATTCACCTGAAAATCGACATGGAATTTCTTAATAGATAATTAATAATCGTTGTTTCTCGATGTCTTTTCTCAAGAAGAAGAAACACATCATACGATTATTCTTGATGAAGGCAAACACGAGAATGAGCTATCTCGAGACCATCTAATCCCACATCTCTCCAGCAAGGAGTGAAGTTCCAAGAATCAACGTTCATCATCAACGTTTGAAGTTCTTCACAAGAAGTTTTTAGTTAAATGTTAAAAGAAGAATTGAGAATTGAACCGGAGAAGAAATCAAAAGAACAAAAAAAGTAAGACAAGAACTATAATTTCTAGACACTAGCACGTAATAGATGTCACTGGAGGATGCCACTTTGATCGATGAGGCCAAATAAATAAAATCCTATGCACATACATTTATGTTTAGCATTTAGTTTGATGTAAGATTTTCATTTATATTTTTCTTAAAAGGAAATTTAAAATAGAGTAAATTTCAAACTTCGTCCTTCTCGTTTACACACAATAGCACATTTCGTTTCGTTTTTAAAATATGTAATGTAGGCGTCCATGTGGTTGTCGATTCTTGCATTTTTCGTCCTAGGGTGTAACCGGCGTTAATTAATTTCCGATTAAAGTTACACGTTAGCCCTTTTGGCCAACGACCTTTTGCAGCGTCTATCCTTTATACAAACGACTGTTTATAATTTAAAATTTTTCTTTACTTTTTATATGTTTTTATACACACATTTTAAATACACGTTTTTATACACATATTATTATACACACATTTTTATACACGTTTTTATAAACATGTTTTTATGCACACGTTTTTATACACATATTTTTATACACGGTTTTATACACACGCTGTTATACACGTTTTTACATACAAATTTTTATACACGGTTTTATACACACGTTTTTATACACGGTTTTACACACACATTTTTATACACACATTTTCATACATGATTTTATACACGTTTTTATACACACGTTTTTATATACACATTTTTATACACGGTTTATACACACGCTTCAATACACGTTTTTATACACACATTTTTATACACGTTTTCATATACACGTTTTTATGCACACATTTTTATACACACGCTTTAATACACGTTTTTAAACACAAAATTTTTATTAACACGTTTCATTCACCAAGAAACTTTTTATACACACATATATAATACAACACGTTTTATACATTGTTTTTATACAGTACCTTTATTATTATACAAGTATTTTTCATACAATTTTTTTTATATACACGCTTTACACACATTTCTAAGACAGCCCAAAAACACCCCAGAAAAATGAACTACCCCGCCAAAATCCCAGAAATACACCCCAAAAACCACTACACCCACCACACCCAGATTCACACCCCCCCCCAAAAACACCCCTCCCCAAAAACACCCCCCCCAAAACCCCTAAAAACCCCCCCCAAATCACACCCCCCAAAACCACCCCCCCAAAAACACCCCTAAAACCACTCCCGAAAAAACCAGCACCCCAAAACCACCCCTAAAAACACCCCCTAAAAACCCCCCCCAAAAACACCCCTAAAAAACAACACCCCCCCCTAAAACACCCCCACAAAAACACCCCTAAAAATACACCCCCAAAAACACCCCAAGAGAAAACACCCCCTGTAAAAAACACCCCTAAAAAACCAACACCCCCAACCCAAAACACCCCTGAAAAACCCCCCCCCCCCCCCCCCCCTCCCCCCCCAAAAACAGCCAACCCCCCCAACACCCACCCCAAAAAGACACCCCCAAAAAAACCCCTTAAACCCACCCCCCTAAAAACACCCCCCCCCCCCCCATCCCCCCCCCCGCCTCAATTACAACCCAGGAAAAACACCCCCCCACCAAACACCCAGAAAAAACACCCACCAAAAAAACCTAATCAAGAAAAAAAAAAAAAGAAACAAACAATCACAATAAAAAACTTGTTTGAAATCAAACCATCATAACCAACCCCCTCGAATCCCACTACCCCCCCCCACACTCTATTACTGCCTCTCCCTCCCCCCAACCCCCTCCCGAATTATTACAACCCCACATTATCAACTCCCACATATACAAACCCCCATATACACCCCCCCCCCTCCTCGCTGAAACCCCCCCCCTAGTATACATCCCCTATACACCCCCACTTATACACCCCCCTATACACCACCTTAGACACCCCCCCCATACACCCCCAAAGTTACACCCCCCCCCCATATACACTCCCCCTATACACCCCCTCATGAACACCCCACGATAACACTCCCCCACGAAATAATTCCACCCCCCTTTATACACACCCCCACACACCCCCAAGTCACCCACCCCACCCTATACACCCCCCACATAATTTAACCTAACCTACACCAACCCTACACACTACTCCCAACCCGCCACTCCACTACCCCCTTCCCCATAAACATAAAATATCCTAAGTCAATGTCTCGCTGAAATCAATTGCTCTTCAGGTACTTAGAAGATCAAAGAATATCTTCACTTCAGTTTATGTAGCGGTTCGGAAACTGAAGACAAAACCTTAGCAAGAGCTTTAGTTCCACTTGGTTGGCAATGCCAAGCTGAACGATGTCGATCTCCTCTTAGAAGCTAAAACAAAATGTTTATATTCTAGAAGGTTTATAAGACGGGAAAAAGTTATGCTTAATGTAAAAAAGAATAAAGCATATCTCTTTAGGAATGACTTCTTCCAAAGTTGGTATAGAAGTACAACTACTTTTTCAAAAGGACTTTTTCCTTTATACCCTAGTATGACAACATTAAATGGGATCTCAACCACCCATTTAATTCTTGACATATGTAAAAGGGAATCTTATTATAAACCCTTATTCCTTAGTATAAAAGGAATGTTGTATGGGAGTAAATATGCATCTCTTTGATGACATCAAATAACGTCTATTTTATAGCATCATTTATCCCATGTTATTAACCCATTTTGTATAGTTATTGGAAATAATTGTTGCTTAATCGTTTATATTTGAGAATTGCAGTAATTATAAAGTAATTGGTAAAAGTTAGCAAAAGACGCGCATTCTGGAGCTTAAATAAAGATATTTTGAAGATTACTATTCTAAAGACCAATACGCCGTATCCATCAGGAAAGATACGGCGTATCCATGCATGCACTCACCAAAGACCACAAAGGAACAAAGATCAATACACCATATCCAGAGAGAATCAATACACCGTATTCAAGATATGAAATCAATATAATATTCTGTAAGATATCAAGCGTGGTCCCTACTCCAAGAAATCCCTAATACGCCGTATCCAACTCTTAGATACGCCGTATCCAACCGACTTCCATACCTTATAAATAGAAAACTCAAAAACAAGTTTTAAGTGTGCTAAATCATATTCTCGATACCTAAACCATAAATTCGATTTTCAACAGAGAAAAAGAGCAGAAGAGGTCGAGCAACGCTATCAATTCCAAAGGAGACAACGTGTAATTTCATATACTTTAGTAATCGTTTAGTTTTTGGTATCATTCGTTAACTCAGTTAGTTTACCTTGGATAAATAATTGCTCTTGTATTTATTATGACGTTTGAAGGCTAATACCTTCGGGTATTAGCCATTATTATAAAGATCTGAATGTTTGGTAGTTGTTTATCTCGATTTCTTGATTTATCGTTGAGTGCTTATTTATGTTTATCAATTTATACTTGTTTATGCGATTTCGTATGCGACCTATCATTCAACTGGATCTAGTGACACAGACCAACTAGATCTAGAGTCCAGGATAACTCTCCATATAGTAATTTATACATCTAGAATCATAGTTACACAAATATTGTCCTTCTAAGTCTGTGTCTAGGATACGCTTTAGGCTTAACTAGTTAATTGAATATTGCCGATGGTTTATTAATCGTGTTGACTAGTAGATGACCTAGATAATTCAACAAGTAACATTCTGATTCCATTGGATATTTAGACAAGTGGACTACTAGTGTATAAATTGCCAATAAGCGGTAAGTGGGTAAAGTCTCTATGAGCTAGGGTTTAACAAGATCACCATTGCCTTAATCCCTAAGATAGATTATAATCAGCAAATAAGGATGCTTTTTGCAGATGCTTTAATTATGACATAATTATTATGTCTAGGTCTTAGGATAATGTAACGTCTAAGTCTTAAGAATGATATGCCACCTTGAGAGAAGAAATCATTGCACTTAATAAACTAACCAACTTTCTAATCGGATTAATAATGGTTAATACAGTTTTCTTATATAAGGTTCAACCGCTCTTTTATCTTTAATTAGCTCGCATGGGTTAAAGTGCCTTGAATTAATTATAGACACCAACCAAACCGTGCCAGTCTCTCAAGCTGAAAACCCTCATTTTCCCGTTAGAATTAGGATTTAGACTGACATAGGTTTAACATAGGTTTAGAATTGAAAAGAATTAACATAGATTAGATAACCAAGATATTAATTAAATTGATAGATTTAACCTCGCTTCAAGTGTTTGACACCCTACTTACCACGAAACTACTACCGATCGAGTACACTTCCCGTTAGAGTGTTGTTTTTGGTTTAGTCGGCAAAATATAAATTTAAAACTTGAATCATCTTAAATATACCATACAACGACGACACATCAAGTTTTTGGCGCCGCTGCCAGGGAGTGAAATCTAATCTTGATTTTTATTTGATATTTTGGTTTTTAACATTAGATTAGATCTAACCCTTAGGATTAGTGTAATTTAGATTAGTGTATATTCTTGTGTATTCTATAATATTTGTATATCTGTATTTAATTGTTTGCTTGTATATTTGTGTGTTTAATTGTTTGCATATTTAATTGTTTTTCTTAAATATATTGTTCTGGTCAACAGTTGAATACGGCGTATCCACTTCCATCGGATATGACGTATCCAGTTCTCTGTCCAATACATCGTATTCATCCCAACAGATTAATATGGCGTATCCACTTCCATTAGATACGGCGTACCGAATATCTGAAACAAAAGCTAAAATCTTGGTTTTCCTATTTGATTTTTCGTGCTAATTTTTTTTATCTTTCTTCAGAGCAAATCCTGCTGATAGTTTTACCTGTGTTACATGAAGTACTTATCAGAGCTAGTTGATTGAAGAAGGAATTACAAGAAGTCATGGTTGAACCAATTCTATTTGATAACTTGGAAAAAGCTCTAACTAAATTAAATCTTTCTATCACCAGTAACGACATAAACATTAAACTCAGCAAGGAATTTTTAGTAGAATTAAAAAAGAACATATATCACGAAACATACAATGAAGACATAGTGGATAACATTGCTAAGGTACTTAAAATGGTTGATTTGATCTATGTTCCTAGCGTGGATTCCCATCAACTACGAATGAAAGTCTTTCCTCTCTCGTTGGCCGATGATGCTAAAGAATGGTGGATTAGTGAGGGAGATGAAAAAATCACCACTTGGGAAGAACTTGTTGAGAAATTCTTCTGTAGATTCTATCCCGAATCATACGATGGAGAAGATGAAATGTTGGATGAAGGAGAAAACTGGGGGATTAATCCACTTGAATTCTTATCAAACGTAAACACATCATTCAAAAAACCATAATAAAGTGGATGGAAGGACTCAAAAGGTGATATTTCACTCATGGATGAATGGAAACTGGAATAAGAGATATGTGGTTAACAGTATTCCGAGCAACAATGAATTGAAGGAATCTAAATATGAAAACCAGCCCAACACTGCTATTGATTCATTCTTCAAGGCTTATGAAGCACATGATATTGAAAAACAAAGTCAGACAAAGCGCAAATATGGCAATACATCCAATTCTATCAATGAGCAACCTAACAAAAGAAGTTGCAAAACAGAAAAGTTTGAAGCGATCTAATACTCTCTTGGACCCAATGAAGAATATATTGCTACAAGAAGTTATAAATATGATGTAGGATATTGGAAATCATAACACAATCGAATGACTAGTGGATTAACCAAGTTCTAGAGAAAGAAAGTGAGAGAGAACTTTCTAGTGAGAGAAAATGAACTTGTATAATGTAAATGACTAACCCACCTCTTCCATGGCATAGAAGAGGCTTATATTGTTACAATAAAATCGGCCATAAGGCCTAGGTAGTGGGCTTACACATTAGGTTTAATACCCGACCCATTACCAAATGTTATACATTAACTACTTAACTACGAGCAACAATAAAATGTAAAATACATAGGGTGACCGAGACTTTTTCTAATATTTAACAATTTCCCCCAAAGGGAGGTCACCTCAGAAAATACTAATTTAATTTCTGCAATCTTGATCTTGTGTTCAGCTCGTAGTCTTTGATTCTTCATGCAATGATTTCTTTGTACATAATGTAGTAATCTTTGAGCTTAGTTCCATTGATTTGTATGATCTTTGAGCTTTCTTTAAGATCATCAGCCACAGTAAATCTCTTAATCATCCTTGTTGTGTTATTGCCTCTATGTAATGTTGTGACCTTCAGACCGGCATGCTCACACTTTTAGGGATCATGATAGCACACATCAGAGTTACGGAAGCTGTGTTGTAGGTCTTTTAGTCATCATGATGGCTTAGATTAGGAATATGAAGTGTGAGCATGGGGTTGTGAGTTGACATATCTCTAGCCAGCAGCTGCAACCGTCAGGATTCTTGCAAATTTATGTTAGTAATAAATAAATAAAAGTGTATTTGTTCACTTTTGTTGAATAAGGTTGTAAGAACCACGGTTCCCCGTTTATCAGTATGAATACTGCCTGTGATCAGGTAGAATTCTGAAGAATCTCCTTGACAGGGTTTCGCAGCTGCGCTAGTCGATCTCAAACCGGAGCGTCTCAAAGTAGACAAAGCACGCAGTAAGTGAACCAGTAGATTAAAACCCACTGATTTAAAGAGAAAAATAGGTTTGAAAATCAATCACCATGTCACTCATGTAGTGGTTTTTGTAACACTTTGAGAGTTTTTAATCATAAGACATAGTTTTCCATCCAATGTCAATTCAATTCCTGGAACAAGCTTGATTCATAAAGAATCGCACCATTGTTGCTTTCCAGTTGTCACAAGTTTAATCCATGATGGACTTCACATGTCACCTACCAAGAGCTTGTTTGATGTCGGCTCTAGAAGGATTTCCATCTTCATTGTGAGTACTTTCGTATCACTCAGATGTTCTAGCAATACCACAAGGATAATGAGTAGGACTCTTATGTTATTACTTATTTTCACAGTGTGTGAATAACAAATGTAAGTTGAATTAGTATCATAGCGAGATATGTAGATGATCTCATGGCTTTATACTCAATAGTGCATTTTTGGTTTTAAGTAGTAGAAGGCTAGAGCAGATTGCCGCCTTTTCAATATCGTCTAACTCGAAGTGAGAGAGATGATAGAAATGTATTGATCTCTGTGAGAAATGAAACAAGAATCCTTTGAGGGATCTTGGTGGCTAGGGAGGGTTATGCAGCGTATCACTGGGTCCATGATACTTGTCTTTAATGTCACCAATCAACTATGTGATTCTGACAGCATATGTATTGATCGGGTTTCTGCCTAATGTTTAAGGAGGGCTGCTTTCTTTTCTCCCTTTATCTTAACATTTCTTTTTCATTCTTTAACCTCTTTAGTGCTTACCAAGACTTTATTACTAGTACCTTGTTAGGTATGTTCCAATACTAGCTCCATCTCAGTCTGCACTATTCCCTTATTCTCATATTACTCCTTTTGTAATCATACCTAAGGACTTCTACACTAACTAGTGGATTGTCCCTAGGTAGATCCCTCTGACTCTAGCGAGATCATGGGAACATGTACCTAACTATACCATCCTTATAACTCTGATAAAGTAAATACAGGGTCGGTCTTTTAGTACTGTTCTCTTTGCCATAAAACCATTTGAAAATCAATCAAGTTACGGGCGATGTAAACATCAAAGCATTAGTACCTTGATTGTTTTGATTCATGAAACTGCTCCCCTCAACATGTGCGTCGATATTCAAAATTGTTTGGCACTTAGAGGGAGGAGTACTTGCTTGAGTCTTAAGATCACATTTTTATCAGATTTAATATTTAAATCACATTCTCTCCCTTGATTAAAAATTTTAAACCCTTTGAGATTTTAGATACCAATGGATTTGAATATGTTGGAAAACTAGGAGAAAAATATGCTGGTTAATCACAAGCCGAATGGGGAACATATTAATGCTCCCCCTCAAACTATAAGGGTATGTGTGAGTGTCAGGTATACTAATTTTAAAAGATTTTGAGTTTAACAAAAAACTCATGAAAAATTTATACATTGACACTTAATACCTAAAGATACGCTACAAAAAAATGTGTTCATTATTTAGCCATAATAATTTATAAATTGTAGGATATCAAAAATCATAACACAATCGAATGACTAGTGGATTAGCCAAGTTCTAGAGAGAGAAAGTAAGAGAGAACTTTCTAGCGAGAGAAAATGAACTTGTATTATGTAAATGACTAACACACCTCTTCCATGGCATGGAAGAGGCTTATATGGTTACAATAAAACCCGCCATAAGGCCTAGGTAGTGGGCTTACACATTGGGTTTAATACCCGGCCCATTATCGAATGTTATACATTAACTACTTAACTACGAGCAACAATAAAAGGTAAAATACATGGGATGATCGAGTCTTTTTCTAATATTTAAAAATCTCCCCCTAAGGGAGGCCACCCTAGAAAATACTAATTTAAGCTCTGTAATCTTGATCTTGTGTTCAGCTTGTAGTCTTTGATTCTTCATGTATTGATTTCTTTGTACATAATGTGGTGGTCTTTGAGCTTAGTTCCATTGATGTAACATTTCTCATTTTCAGGTTATTTACAACTTTAATAAATTCCATTATTTATTTTTAGAGTTTTACGCGTTCGCTTTTAATTATTATCTTATAGTTAAATCGCGTAAACTAAAAATCAACGTTCAATGTAAACGGACATCAAACAAATTAAAGTTTACATCAAGCAAGTGTTATATGATTATTAGGAGTATAATTTATAACTTTTCATAATTTATTTTTGTTGGTTACGTAAAACGCTTACGTTTCGCAATAAATTACATTCGGTCTTAAGACCCGGATGTATGAATTTCTCCTTATATGATAAAGATGATATAGATTGAAACATCAAAGTCAACTAAGTCACGGATGTCACAATTATACCCTCTAAATAGCCGAAATGATAAACAATTAGGCAACTAAAGTCCCGAAATATACTCATTTCTTCTTGCAAGATATCTGACTATCTAATGGTATCACCATACTTATCAAACTTGTGTACCTCTATTGTCATTGATTTTATCCTTCGAAAATAAGCTTAGTGATTAATGATTGGGGAAATATTAAATGAATCAGAAACATATCATCAACTTTAAGGCTTCTAAAACTACGTAATTATTTCCAAACAATCCTAAGCCTTTTTAAACTATGAGGTGTTGGCAATCTTGGTCGTCTGTAGTTTTAAGCCTAAGCCACTAATCATGAAATTATATTTAAGCCCATTAAGTTATTAACTTATGACAACTGAAGCCCTTGGAGTTAAAATAAATTAACTCCCCCTCAAATTATTATCCATTAAGTTAAAACTGTTTCCATATAATTACCGTGACTTGTTGAAGATAATTCGAAAACACTGTCTTCCCCTCGAACAAAGACCCGTATTCTATTTAAAGATCTATTGTATTTGTTCGAGTGGTCGAGATTTCTTGAAACTCTGTTTGTAATGTCGAAAACTGATTCTGATTTGATTAGAACACTTTTTCAAATGGTTAACCCGAACATGATTTATAATCAATATATTTGAGACAACACGTTCGGGTTATAAAACTTGTACCCATGGCAACCTAGGTCCTTCTAGTTGCAAGTTAAAAGGCGTAAGTTCCTAATTACCATATGTTGCATTCTAAACCTTAAAGGATGAAACAAGTAACATCTAAAGCTTAAATGAGTTAAAATACATTAACTCCCCTTTTAAATCATGATCCGTTACTGTCAAACCTTTTTGTTTACTCCATGTTTGAAAGATCATTTTGAAAGAATTATTAGCACATTTCTCCCCCTCAAATAATGTCCCGTTTTCTATTTAAAGAGTTGTAGACATTGTTTGAGTGATAGAAAATTCTTTTAAAATCTTTTATGATGAGAAACTGAGATGACTGATTTGGTTTTTGAACGACAACACCTTTTTCAACACGTGTAACACAAATAATTTTTAGAAGAATCATAGACGAAAAATCATTTGGTTAAAAAGAAGACTTCTCTTCTTGATCAAGAAATAATGCACTGAAGCGTACATTAGATCGAGGTTGCAAGGATATAAAGTAATCCTTGCCCGGGAGAACTTAATCACCCATTGATAGGAACAGCCGTCTTTTTGGCGACGCACTTTCCTCATTTTGAAAAACGGGTTGCAGACTAAAATAACTGCAAGCCATCTAGACATGTTTTGAAATGTTTAAACTTCCGTTCGAGCTTCATTTAAAGACCCGTGTCATTATTGAACGACATTGCTAGGACCGTAAATGTTATCGATAAACGAAAGACATGTCTTGAAGAAAAACTATTTTTGGAATTTTCTATTTTCTGATTTTTATGGATTTTTGATCGTTTTATATTTTTGTATTTTTCTTTTTGGATTTAAGTATGTACATATTTACAAAGGATACTTGAAGCCAATCCGTTACACATCCTGATCACCCCCCCCCCCCCCCCCCCCCCCCCTCCCCCCACCCCCCCCCCCCCCCCCCCCCCCCCCCCTGAAGACTTTAGTGTCTCCGGCTTATACACTTCATGCACAAGATGGGGAGAATGAATTCGAATCGTTCTCTGGGCAGCGCCTTAGTGAATATATCCGCCAATTGATACTCTGTCCTCACGAAATACAACTCAACCACTCCTTTTTCCACTTGTTCTCTGATGAAATGATGTCGAGTGGATTGGCTAGATTCCGGTATGTTGATTTCCCCAGATGATGAAGCTTCAGAGTTATAGTCTGGGGCGAACACATTAACAAATGGTTCAGGATCAGCTGCAGCAAACGGATTAACTTCTGCGGATGGCTCACCTGCTAAACCATGATGAACTGAGGAGAAATGATGATCCAGTGGTGATGAAGTATGGCTTCCCGAAGGTACGTCGAGATCAATAGCAATAGACACGGATGGACCTGTAGGTATGACCGGGTCTTAAGCTAATTAGGAATAGGATTCGTGACAGATACCCGATAGGATTAAAATAATCATCAAAAACTGGGTTGAATACATCCCTCCAAATTCTTTATTGTAGGAGGTGCATTATAGGTATAAAGGTGTCGGATTGGGTCAGCCCTAAACTGATAGGTTTAGCGTCAACAGGCTAGGAGCGGGTCACTGAACTGAATTTGTCAGGAGCCATGAATTGCCATTTTCAAGAATGAACTGCTTCTGTTATAGTGCGGATGTGTGGTGGAAGTTATAATGAATGATTTTGACAGGGAGGAGATATTGGTTTAGGAGATGAAGATCGATGACTGAAGTTTCAGTAAAGGACAGATGAAGAAAACTTGTTTATAGGAACAGTAACCATGGATTCAATCTTCGGTTTCCATAGTAGTTTTTCTGCATGGTTCATACTTTTACTTATATATTTCTTAGGATCAGGCTTAGTTTCCTCATTATCATTCACAGATTATCATCTCTGTCAAAATGTTCACTGACCACATCTGCTTCCCACTAAAGAATTAGCTTTTCCTCATCAGGAACCCCTGGCTTGGATCCAGTTCCTTCACTTGAGGCTCTAGAGATGACTGTGGACTCATCAGGAACCCCTAGTATGTTACCAGTTCCTTCATTTGAGCCTCCAGTTCCAGGTTGTCTCTTGCTTATTTTCTTGCTTTCCTTGAGAGCTTTCATTATGTCAGCAGCCTCTTGTTTAGCAGGAGTAAGAGTTTGAATACCATTGAGCTTCTTAGACGAATTAGAAGACCTTTTCTTTGACACAATAAAGGAATCTCAGAAAGCAATACCAGACTATCTTCTTTGTGTGGGCTCGGGTTCAGATTCAGCATATGCATCAGACTTGTGTCAGTGATCTGGATGTTGTTTGGAAGCATATGCATCAGAGAGTTAACAACATCATCTCTTGTGTCAGTGATCTGCCATCCAGTTGAGGTAAGAGCTGGATGTTGTATGGAAGCAGATGCATCAGACTCCCGTGGTTTCTTTGAACTTTGGTGATCATCTTTCGAAGGAGGCTGAGCTGACCCAGAAGCGGCAGATTCGGGTCTTCTTCTCTTTGCTGACCTACCCTGGTTTGATCCAGCTGAAGGGCCTTCATCATCATCATCGTTTTCTTTATCATCACTATCATGCTTTCTCTTATGGTCTTTAATCTTGACTGCAACTTCCTTATCCATGACATCTTCATCTGCTATTAAAGCTTCCATAAGAGCATGGTATAGATGGTAGTTGGCAGGATTTCTGTTTGCAGTCTTGTTCTTATTCATGTGTTTGAAGAGAGCACTCTTTAGATCAAGTATTCAAGAGCCACCTTGTCTGTTGACCTGATGGAGTAAGTTGAATCTTGTTTCTCACTCACCTTGTTACATTTTGATTCTGCATATTATCCTTAGGACTCTTTTCAGATTCTTTGATTCTTGATCGGACTCTGGGCGCCAGGCAGCGCAGAGTTTTTCTTGATTAAATCTGCAGTGTGTCGTTCTAGAATATTATAAGGAGAGCATCATCACGTTGTGTTCTAGATATTTATCAACATCCATGGAACTTGGGATTTGATGAAAGCAAAACATCGGCAGAGTGATCTCAGTCTTATTGAACTTCAGACATTATCTTGCTCCAATCTTGCCACTCTTAGCTGAAGGGAGATGAATGGAGTGATTTCAGGGAGAGATGTGATGATTGTTGTAGCTTCTGTGTTGATTGGTGGAGGAGTGACCAGTGACGACGGCTTAGTAGATGAGACATCTGTGAAGGGAGCAATCACTGGAGGAGTTGACGTTACTGTCTGATGACTTGGATCAGGTATGGTGGAATCAGACTCCTCTATAACTTTAGATTTCTCCTGATCATCTTCGGTTAGTTTGTCATAAAGAAATTGATCCCCAAAGTTATAAGTGTCATCGAGATTTTTCATGGAAGACATAGAACCAGAATGACTTTCTGGATTTTCTTCGATGACACGTTCGTCTGTTATGAGCTTCAGGTTTTCATGAACCTTTGGGTAGGCTGTCGCGAGGAATTCATCATCCATGTGCTTAGGGTTTGGTCCAGCAAGAGACACATGTAATTTTCCAGAGTTTGATCCAGTCTGGTCTTCTTGCATGGGCTCAAGGTCTGGTCCAGACACAATTCTTGCATGAGTAGCATGAACTTCTCTTGCAACAGCTTCTTCTTCAGCTTCAGTTAATTCATCATCCATGTGCTCAGGGTTTGGTCCAGCAAGAGACACATGTAATTTTCCAGAGTTTGATCTAGTCTGGTCTTCTTGCATGGGCTCAGGGTCTGGTCCAGACACAATTCTTGCATGAGTAGCATGAACTTCTCTTGCAACAGCTTCTTCTTCAGCTTCAGTTAAGCTGATAGATTTACCTAATTCCAAAGCTAAGTCTGGTTTAGGGATGATGTTGTCATGCAGGAGTGATCTCTAAGGCCTTTCGAAAAAGATCAGCACTCAGAGTAAACCATTTTTCATCAAGTTTGAAAGCTATAAACCCCAGTCTTTGTTTTTATTCCCCCCCCCCCCCCCCCCCCCCCCCCCCCCCCCCCCCCCCCCCCCCCCCCCTACTTTTTACACCCCAATTATCCCTTTTTTTTTTTCAGTCTTTGCATCATGAGTCAGAGTATTCCAGAACAGCTGAATGTAGATAGAAGGGAATTTGCTGATGCAGTGAATGCCCTAACAAAGTTTGTGTTCTTGAAATATCAACTGAAATGTGGAAGATAGGATTCTTCTGCAACTTCTGTAGCTCTTAGAGAAGGTTTCCCTTTCCAATCTGTAACTGTTCTAAGCTAAGGAAGGAGTTGTTCATCATCATATTGTAGGTTCTAGGTGCAGGAATATTCACTCTTCTGCCTCGTATTCTGTTGAAGAATATCAACAAGATAGACAAACATAGAATATAATCAACGTTAGTAAGATGTTCGCAGAGTTTGACATGCCCTTGATATTCAGATTAGCACGAAGATATTCCACATTAGAGTCACTGGACATTGGGTTAAGTCAACATTGGTCAACCTTGGTCGATGGTCTAGACATTATCTGATAGGCTCAATGACAAGTTAACTAAGCCTGTATGAGAGTCAACAAGACAAATGGTCCTTTGGAATAGACCTAAGAGGTTTATTGGGCTTATTGGGCCAAGACATGGACAATTAGCCTAAGACGTTGCCCAACAGATCACCAAACCGCCATGCAGTAGGTTAACATTCCGCCATCAAGAATATGCAGCCGCTATCTAACATTAAGCAAGATCCAAGGCATTTTAGATTATCTTAATCTCCTAGCAGACAGATTAACACCCCTACAGACAGATTTAACACCTTACAGATTTAACACCCTACACTTTCACATTTGACCATTTTATACACATTCAAAGACAGGATAAAACCATTTTTAATCACATTTAATTCACTATTCTCCCCTTCAAAAATTGCATATGCGATTGCCATTTTTGATCTAGTGAATTATAATACTAGCTAATGTACGTTGGTCCACTTAACTAACAAACAAGCATGGGAAAATATGAAGCTTGTTAATGAGAATGGAAAAAACACAAGAAGATTATATTCTTTTTGAATATAAAGCGCTACTAAAGCGTACATATCCTTTTCTTTGAAATGATTCGTTTAGATGGAATACGAAAGCCATCGATTGAGCTATACAAACATTTTAGGTTTCGAAAGTAGCTCAAGACCAGAAAAGATTTTCTCTTTTCGTATTAAGGTTAAATGCCACTAAAAGTACATTTTCCTTTTGTCTGACAAGATGGGGTTGCAATTAACATTTGATTACAAGCCATTACTCCATGGGAGCTTAAAACTTGGAATGTTTTGTTAATATCTAGCTCATGGACCGAAAAGATTTCTCTTTTCGTGGTCAAGAATAAAATGCACTGACACGTATACACTTTCCTTTTCTCTGAGCGTCCCCTTTCTTTACTTCTAAGGAACAGGCTTGAAGATGATGCCAAATCAGATGCCATTGACATTAAGGAACCGAGGTTTTGAAACGTTATTGATCTAAACGTCATCAAGATGAAGACGAGGCCTGAAACTGTTTTTTCCAAACTTCTTTGATGAAGGATCGAGGCTTGAACTGTTTGACCAAACGGTATTTGATGAAGACGAGGCTGAATGTTTTTGTCCAAACGTCATTTGATTGAAGATACGAGGCTTGACTGTTTTGTCCCCCCCCCACCACCCCCCCCCCCCCCCCTAAACGTCATTTGAAGCATGTTCATCATGATTTGTATTCCTTGACTCCTGACGTATGAGATATCAGTCTTTTTGGTAACCAAACTACGAGTCTTTCCTTTAAAGGATTGACAGAAGATGTACCTGCACTTGAGTTAGAAGTACCTGCACTAACATAAAGAGTTTGATTGCATTCATATGGGTTAGTGATATCATCATTTGAACCATTTGGAGTTCACTTAACTTTGGTTGAGCTATTATTGTACACCTTTCCAGTAGGTATCCACCTAGACTAACAGTCTTGAAAATTCTACGTTGGTTTCCACCTAAGACATAAAAAGATCTAGGAGTGTGTGGTTTTCATGACACAGCGGAGACTTATTCAGAGAAAACCTTTGTCCTATACCATTTCGCCTACCAGGTTTATGAGTGTGGTTCTTTGGTTCAACGGGATTGTTGTTTCTGATCTTGGGGGACTGAACTTTAGCACGAGAATTTACCTTATTCAGGATCTTTGTTATACAATCATCATGATTTGTATTAAAGATATATTTATGACAAATTTGTACAAACAGATTTTTTGGAGTTCAAGAAGAAACTAGAACTTCCTAGAGTGATCTATAGAGGCTCACATTTGACATTCCACCACTAGCACTTAGTATAGGAGAAACTACTATAATATGTTTCTGGTCTTGGTGTATAAGCATTAGGAGTGCAGTATGCTTTAGTAGGAAGGCCAATATCCTTATGACTGGAATCCTTGTTTTGTCTTGTGTCCATTTTATAGCATTCCTCTAGAAGTACGTTGAACCATATCATGAGAACCATACGATTCTTTATGATTATTCCTAGAGTAGTTAGGTGCATTCACCTGATGAGGTTTTACAGCAGCAGATTCTCTAACTTTAGGCAAATAATGAGGAGTGACTGTTTTTGACAAATCATGAACTTAGGTAGGCAAACCGTTTGGTCTTGAAATTCTAGGTCGTTCAGAGTTTAACGCTTTCGGTTGTATAAAAACTTAAATGGTTTCTAGTGGTTGTAAAGCGGTTTTCCCCAAGATTGTATGCTTTGGCACATATTAGTATTACTATTATTTCCTTTTAACTTTCATAAGTTCATTATTAATGACGCAATTGCAAAAACCTTTTCTGAATCTGAGCTTTTAAATCTGAATTTCGAAAGACTTTTGATTAATTTAGAAATTTAAGTTCAACTGTTGTCTTTATTCTGAATGCGTGTCTTTTTAATTGTATTCATTAAAGTTCTTTGTAGTCTGTTTTCAAATGCTAATTTTCTTTATGTTGTTTTTTTTCTTTTTTTCTCATTTGTTGCAAGTAATTTAGCCACACTGTGTTCTAATTCGATGTTAATAGTTTCAATTACATCGATGTTATTTTTAACTTTGGCTTCATTACTTGTTTCCTTCACACTTTTAATTTGTTTCTTCAAGTTGCAAATTAGTGTGGTTCTGGCCAGTAGCTGAGCTTTCAAATCATTAATCACAAAAAATTCACGAAATTCAGGAAATTCCTGATTCTTACATGGTTTGTTACTTTGAAAACTTTCTTCCTTTTGTTGAATTTGTATTTCAAGTGAAATACAATGTTTTTCCAGTTGTAAAAATCGTTTTGAAAGTTCATTGTAAATTTCCTTATCAACCATATCTTTCGTTTTGAGAAGCTCAGTTTTAAGCAAAGCATCCTGGTCAATCTCTCCTCCCCTATGACACATATTTGTTGAAGTAGGAGTGGTATTGCTATCAATAGTTTCCAACAGATGTGTGTCATAACTGGGTTCAGATTGCTCAGTATGCTGTTGTTCATTAGCAAGGATATTATGTAGAGCAGTCAATTGTACCTCAGCAAATGGCTCTTCGTCATTTACTGGTCCGATATCTGCATCCACAGCTTGTGTGGTATAATTCCCTGAACTGCTACTTGTATCCTGCTTGTCGGGCTTTGTCCCACTGCTTTATGTGACACAACCCAGATCAACTGATTCACGCATTATTGACCTTTCCTCTTGGCTTTGCGTCTGAGACTTTCAATCTCTGATTTGTGAAGGCATAGTTTTTTCAAGGCTTATCAAGATGCTTTTTGATCAAATCAAGATGTCATCCATTGCTTGAACTGATTGATCTGATATCTTGAGACTGCATCTTGGACAATTGACTTTATTTTGATGACTCATCGAAGTTATTTCATCATGCATCTGACTTCCATTCTCCTTTAGTGCATTAAGTTCATTTTCTTTCATGCGTAATACACCATATGTATTTACAACTCTATGAATGACCGCTTCAAGTGTATCTAGGTTCTCGAGTAACTCACGTCTGTACGCACTAGGTTCACAGCGCGTGAAGTCTTCGAAGTCTTGTTGCCAACCTTGATTCATCGATCCGTTGATTTACCCTTTGGAGGGCAAGAATTTTTTGAACGTGTTATGAGTGCTTGAAGACAGTTCTTTGCATTAACCTATGAAGATTCTCTCTTTCAAGTTGTAGCCTTACTGATCCAGATTATGAAACAGTCTTTAATTTGAAGTCTGTGTTCTTCATCCAAAGAATGAGGAAATGCTGGGTTAATTGCATCAAAACTAAGGCGAAATTAGGAGATAGGAGATCATGAGATGTGTCTCGAGTTGTTTAAAACCATGTCATGCAGATGGAGTGCCTTGTTTGCGGAGCCGTTGCGCAGTTGAAGCTCTTCTCTCTTTTGAATTAGAATTTAGAAGATCTCCATGAATTCGATGTGTGAAATAATATTAAGGATTTAAGTAGATAATGTGTTTGATGTTGTGGTTTTAAATGCAATTTAATGTTCACGGGATTTTACAAGTCTATGATTAAAACCTCGATAAAGATCTAACGGGATTTTACAAAATCAATAGAAAACCGTGAATGAATAATCGGAATCAGTGGCCAATGATTTAATTGTCTAAAAACAAATAATTTTCTGGCTAGGGTTAAAGTTGTTTGTTTAAATAGGCTCACCAAACTGAAGCGGGCCTAAAAATATAGATGGGCCGTAAGCTAGAACAAAAACAAGTCTAACACAAATTCCAAAAAAACTGAAAAATGTTAATAAATCATAGTAAACGAGTGTTTTGGGGCCTTAGTAAAAATCATTAACCAAATAAAGGGTGGTTACTAGCGTAATCCCGTCACGTTTTTTCTCTTTGATTTTGAGAGGTCACGGGCAGAAACGGACTTACGGATCAAAAGTTATGGCTGTTTTACTGAAACCCTTTTCTTCACACAAGATTTCTAGACAAAACGCAATGCTATCTTTAACCAAAACGCAGTGACTTTTGAATCAAAACGCAATGAACTTTATCAAAACGCAGTGGTTGAGATTTGGTCAAAACGCAATGAAATTTAAGCAAAACGCAACGGTCAAAACGCAATGGTCAAAACGCAATGGTCAAAACGCAATGGTCAAAACGCAATGGTCAAAACGCAATGAAATTTGGTCAAAACGCAATGAATTTTGGTCAAAACGCAATGAATTTTGGTCAAAACGCAATGAATTTTGGTCAAAACGCAATGAAATTTCTTCAAAACGCAACCTGCAATCAAAACGCAATGAGCAAAAACTTTGACTTGATTTAACTTTTGGCTTCGACTTGACTTTTCTTTCACGCTCTTTCTGTTCTCGTGCTCGGTTTTGTCGTTTTAGCTTCGATTTTTGTCCTTTTCTTGGATATCCATTACCTGTATAATACAAATGTAAAACATACAAATACAATGTATTTTTAGTATGTTTTTAGTTATTTAAGTCCGATTTTAGTGGTCAAAGGCATGTGTAATTAAACGCATACCAAAATCCCTCATACTAAGATATTGCGTGTCCTCACGTAATGCTATAAGTAAGCACTTAGAAAACTAAGAATCTTAATCCTCCTCGACTAATTACCTCGAAAAGTAGCTAAGTGTTCATCGAGGGGAATTAAAGAATCAATAGCTTAGAAAAGTCCCATTTTTACCATTTTTTAAATGTATACACTTATTCCTAACATTTTTGTATTTTTCCTATATTATTATTATTTGACTTTTGTTATTTTCATTTTTTACTAATTTGACTTTCGTTATTTTCATAACCTTTAGGGATCATAGAACAAGATGCATTTCGATCCGAGAATGCCCCAAAAAGGATAAATTCATCGTCCCCGACTTTTCACTTGCTCCAAACCAAGCTTAAAACGAAATCACAGTTAAATATCAGTTAAGATGCTAACACTACTCATATTTGCAACTTGTGAACTTTTCACTCCCGACAATTATTATATCTTAGGTGAATGTGCTATTTTGAATTTCAACCATGGATCAATGTTTTGCAAAATTCTATGTTTCACGTTCCACCCGAGAATAATGAGTTTGAAGGCGAGATCATCCCATGTAGCGACTTTCGTCTCGGCACATCCTAACCTTGCGGCTAAGTGACCAGGCTTTTGACACCCCACAGAGACTAGTATCGGGACTCACGGACCTTAGGTTTCAAAAACTCTCAGGTTTCCCGTATATACATAGCTTATTTTAAAAACTTAAAATAGAATAGTCAAAGTTCAAAAGCATATTTAAATTTAACAAAAAGAGATCTATTTATTAATTCACACTTAATATTAAACATAACATTGATTGCAATTGTAACCCTCGACCTTTTAGAAGGCTGCAACATCGGTTGTGAGCCGGCAAGATGCAGCAAACTTTTATCAGCCCACAGTTTATATTTATTATATTTTTTCATTTTTCATCATTTTTAATATTATTATTATCATTTTTTTTATTATTATTTTTTTTTATAGAGAAGACTTCTTTTTGAAAAATTCAAGTATAAGTTTGAACTAAGACTAAATTTTTTGCTATTAACCACATAAAAATTGTTGATTTAAGTTTAATCTCCAAAAATAGCACGTATATTTATCCGGTTAGAAGTTGATGGGAGAAAAAGCCATAAATTACATACATGAGCTCTTTAGATTTCCAACTAATCCTTGTTTAGCATCCAACTCATAATTAACACTATCATTTTTCGTTCTTCGCGAATTTCCGTGAACGCTTAGCCTAAAATTTAAGAAACAAGCTAGAGCTGAACACGCCCGATCGGGTCAAAATTTATTCTTATTTTACCCAGCAGGAAAGTCAAAATTGTGACAAAACACTTATTTTATTTTTAAAAATTTTTAAACTTTTTCATTTTTTTGGCATTTTTTCAAAAAAAAATTGTTGGTAAAAATGGGATTACGTGAAAACAACGACTGCAGGTACAATCAAATTGATAGATCCCCCATATACTAGATTTAAACATTGTCCTCAATGTTTTAAGAAGGGTCTCTATGTAAATCATAATCCGTTTATTAAGTATGCTTAAAGATAAACGTTAGTCGATTAGATTATGATAATAGATTTCCCAAAATGAAGCTGAGGATTTGAAGCGCTTGTGATCGAAGGACAAAACCGCGAGCACGAGAGGCATCAAAAATCCGGGACAATCCTGGACAATCACAAAAACACAAGCAAACGAGAATGGAAAGAGGCACACCTCTCATAATAAAAAACACTTCTTCATTACTACATAATATAACTAAGGATAAGCATGGGGTGCCTCCCACGAAGCGCTTATTTAGGGTCACTAAGCTTGACCCAATCCCTGAATTCATTTGTCCTTGGGGAAGGTTTGTAGATCCGGGATAACCAATTTTGGTACGTCCCCTCCAAAGTAGTGCTTAATTCTATGACCGTTCACCTTGAAATTTAGCCCGGAGTTTTGGGATAACACAACAGTGCCATATGGAAAGACATGGGTAATGGTGAACAGTCCGGACCAACTGGATTTCAACTTGCCTGAGAACATCTTCAATCTAGAGTTAAAGAGGAAGACTTGATCACCGACGTTGAAAACGCGGTTTTTGATCTTTGAGTCATGGATCCTCTTTGTTTTCTTTTTATAGATCAAAGAGTTCTCATAGGCATGATCATGAAGTTCATTTAGTTCATTGATTTGAACATTACGGTGATCACCCGCGGTATCAAGGTCAAAGTTTGCATGTTTCAAGGCCAAGTAAGCTTTGTGCTCGAGCTCGATCGGTAGATGACATGCCTTTCCGTACACGAGCTTGTATGGGGTACACCCGATGGGTGTTTTGTAAGCGGTACGGAAGGCCCAAAGTGCATCATCTAGTTTATCTGACCAAAAGGCACGGTTTTCGCCCACGGTCCTTTCAAGAATTCGTTTCAAGCCACGATTGGATACCTTAACTTGCCCACTTGTTTGTGGGTGATACGCGGTGGAGAGACGGTGAGTGACTTCGTATTTAAGCATGACCTTTGCAAACTGGTCATTGCAAAAATGGGTTCCGCGATCACTTATGATAGCATGAGGGGCACCGAATCGGGCGAAGAGAGATTTAAGAAATTTGCAAACAACTTGGGCGTCATTGTGAGGAGCGCTTTTGCTTCAACCCATTTTGACAAATAGTCGACCACCACGAGTATATATTT
>BQNB010085286.1:0-28513 GCA_026074375.1 Tanacetum coccineum | reverse complement strand
TTTTATATATTTATAAGTATATTTTATATTTATATATTATATATTTTAAAAGGTGTGAGTCAATCTTGATCAGTAAATGGCGCCACTGCCGGGGATCGAACTCGGGTCTCCCGTGCCTTTTGTTCTTTTAAATTGATTTTAAATCTAATTTTTAGGTTTATAAGTTTAGAATTTTGAAGTTGGTTTAGTTTAATCAAGTTTTCATAGGATTGTAGATGGTTAAGTTTGAATCTGTGTCATTAGATTAAAAATTTAAGCAATGTTAGATCAAATTAGTTCTAGTTGTGTTTGTTGCTTTAATAGTACTTGTTTGAGTGTTATCTTAGTGTAGAAATCAAGTTCTTAAGCCTACACTAGTTGGACTTGAGTTTTTGACTAAATTTGTGTCAATTGCATCAGCAGCTTAGAATAACATATGGCCTTTTTCATGCTTAATTATCAGAGGTTTAATTTAGTTTTTAGAATTTAATTTTTAGTTTACAAGTAGAGTTTATAGTAGAGTTGATATGTTTGAGTTTATTTTAGCTTAACTAGGTTGTTTGATTATCTGTTTTTAAGCTACAACTAAGCAATTTGTCTTTTCAAAATCTAAGTACACTCAGTACATACTTTTCAAAAGAAGTTTTAGAGATCTTTTTGGCCAGGGTTTAGGATAGTGTAATCTAAAAGTCCATAAGGATCTGTTTGTGAACTTAAAAATAAGCTCAAAGTTGCTGGTTTTGTCTGTTTGGTTCTAAGATTATTGAAAGTGCTTATTTGATAATTCATCTTATGGCTTATCCATTTAGCTCATTTCTTGCTTAGATTAGCTTATCAGGATAGATTTAGGATAGCTATAGCTTATTTAGTCTAAAGTCTAGCTTAATCAAGTTTTCTAGCTTATTTAGTTTTGAGAGAAACCAAATTTAGTTAAGTGTAATCTGTCTTAGTAATAAGCTATTTTCTAGCTTATTAGTGATTTTTAAAAAAGTTGTTTTCACAAAAGTAGCTTATTTTTAGCTGCTTAACATCTTTGTTTTCAAAAAAATTTGCAAAACGTAAAAAGGGGAAACTAAGGAAATCGGGGGTGAGCAAGACTCGAACCCCCGACCTCAACTTAGCCTCAACCCTTTTATAAGCCTTAACACACACCCCTCACCAACGTGCCCTTGGGACTTTTGCGATCAGGTTTACACATTCAATTCTTTTACCCTATTTTTGAATTATAGTATAGATAAGCACTTCGAGTGCTTATCAGCTTATTCGCTTGAGCACTTCCTGTGTTTACATTTTTCCTGTATTCCCTTCATGTTGAGCTATTTTTAGAATTTTTCTAGGATTTTTATTTTACACTTTTATATTTTTAATAACTTTTTCTTTTTTTAAATCTTTAAAAAATAATAAAAAATTGAAAAATAATCAAAAAAATAATTTTCTTTATTATAAAATTTTCTTTTATCATATTCTAGGTTTAGGTTGAAATTTACTTCTGCAGGGTTAATATTTTGAAAATTCACTTTTTAAAGAACGGGATTTGATCCCCGTTCATGTTTTCTTCATTTTTAAGCTTTAACCATTCTCGTTTTAGAATTTCCTTAGCATTTTCTTTTTAAAATAGTTATTTAGGATTAGAAAAAGTTTAGAAAAGCATTTAGAGCTTAATTTTAGTATTCTAGCTTATTTGTCGTGTTTACTTTATTTCCCGTTATCGTTTTTTCGTATTTAGGTTTAATTGTCCCTTTATTTGCTCACTATTAGGATTTTAGAAAACAAATCATCTTCGAACCAATTCAAGTCATTGTCCAAATAACAAACGAGGTCTCAATTTCATAAATCTTTGGGAAAATGACCCGGTAATCACTTACCGGTTAAACGTGTAGTATTTTTGTAAGATTTTTCCTACTACCTTTGTCCTCAAGGGTAGTTTTGTAATTTTCTATACTTTGAATATTATTACATGTATTAAAACTATACACCAAGTTTTTGGCGCCGTTGCCGGGGATTTGTGATTAAGATTCCTTTGTTTGGATTTGTCGATCGTGATTTTAAGAACCTTTTGTCTTTGAAAGTTACGCTTTTGAAAAAATCAAAAATACAAAAAAAAATTAAAATATAAAATGTAAAAAATATTTTTCTTTTCTTTTTAGTATAAGTAGAAGATTAATAAATAATAAAAATACAAAAATATTTGCTCTTCCGGATTTTTTCGATTTTTCTTGTGAATTCGTGAATATAAAAAATAAAAATTTTACAAAGTTGGTAAAAGAACACTAACAAATAATACTTTCAACTGAAGTATTATCCATTAATAAGTTCCCGAACCAAAGATTAAATTTTTTTTTACCGTTTGTGTCACTTACAAAAAAAGCGGACCTCTTTTGTAAAATTTATTTTACTTAAGGGAGTTACCCTAAGTTTGTTGATTATTCGGTAAACAAAAAAAATTTCCTTTTCTCATTTCTTTTATCATTTCATTTGTTTGTTTAGTGCATGCGCACTAAAAATTCCAATTTTCCAAATAATTCGAACGTAACCATTTCGAGACGTCAAAATAGAGGACGTGCTCCAAACATAGTCGAACCCGAGCTTAGTACTATCGTTGAAGTTGCACCAATGGCGGAACGTACAATGGAAGAGCTACTCCGTGCACCCACGGAAGGGTATGGAGAAGCTATCGTTTTACCGAAAATTAATGCGGATCATTTTGAGATTAAGACAAATTTGTTACAACTAGTTCAAGCTAACCCGTTTCACGGTTATGAGAGGGAAAATTCCCATGCTCATATCAATAGTTTTAAAAGAATTACCTCAACTTTACGATTTAGAGATGTACCGAATGATGTTATTAAGCTTATGATGTTTCCATATTCGCTTGAGGGGAACGCAAGATTGTGGTACGAGAAAGAACCACCTAATTCGATCTTGACTTGGGAGGATCTCGTAACCAAATTTGTGAATCAATTTTTCCCTCCTTCGAAAACCACTCACTTAAAGAATGAAATTTCTCGTTTTACACAAAAATTCGAGGAAACTTTTAGTGAAGCATGGGAACGATTTAAGGAAATGCTTAGAGCTTGTCCTCACCACGGATTTACGGAGTTAACTCAAGTTGATACCTTTTATAACGGTTTAAACGAGAACGATCAAGACTCCTTAAATGCCGCGGCGGGTGGAAATCTTTTGAGTAAAACGACTAGAGAGGCTTTGAACATAATTGAAAACAAATCCAAAGTTCGTTATTCACGTAATAAATCGAATGTTTCTAGGATGAATACGACTTCTAGGGAAAGTGTTAGTAAAACGGATGAAAGAATTGATAAGCTTGCGGATCAACTTTCGACCTTAGTTGAGATTGTTTCTAAAAAAGTTGTCACTCCCGCTCCAGTTAAAGCGGTTGAGGAAATTTGTGTTACTTGTAGTGGGCCTCATGCTTGGTACAATTCTCCTAATACTGATAACAATCAAGCTAGTGTTTGTGCGGCAACGGGTTCTTACAATCAAGTTAACCCTCAAAACCATATTAGTAATCAAATGGCACCACCATGTTTTGCTCCGGTGCAAAACAATGGTCAAAATAGGTTTAATCAAAATCAAGGTCAAGGGAATAATTTTAATGGAAATCAAGGTTTTCAAGCTCAAAATAATCATGTTCCAAATTTTCAAAATCAAGGATTTCAAAACCAACCTTTTCAAGTGCCTAATAATCATGTCCAACAAGAATTTTCAAATGAGTTTTCAAGTTACAAGAGAACTAATGATCAAATAATGAGAAACATGCAAAATCAAATCAATTCGTTGAAAGGAGAAGTTAAGAATGAAATTCAAAACACGATGAAGACTCAACAAGCTGTCTTGATGAATCAACAAAATGTTTTTCAAACTAACTTACAAAATATGTTAAGTGGATTCTTCCAAAACCAAGCCTCAACTGCGGGTACTCTTCCGAGTAATACCATTCCAAACCCAAAGGGTGAGATTAAAGTGATCACTACTCGAAGTGGTGTTTCTTATGAGGGACCCTCGATTCTTACTAATCCTTCTCCTAAAAAGGTAGTGAAACGAGAAACCGAGGAGACAACAGATAAAGAGCAAACAAATTTCCAAGGAAGTACCGCTCACATCCCACCTTCAGTTAACCCCATTCTAATTCCGGAACCCGATGTTCCAAAGACTTTACCTAAGCCGAATATTCCGTATCCTTCACTACGTAATGATCAAAAGTTCTGTGAAAAAGCTTCTTATCAAAAAGAGAAGATTTTTCAAATGTTCCAAGATTTACGTTTTGATAATAGCTTCACAGACGCTTTGTTTTTTATGCCAAAATTTGCTCCTACGATTAGAAATTTGCTCATGAATAAAGAAAAGTTGCTTGAATTAGCTAAGATACCGTTGAACGAGAATTGCTCGGCGATGCTCCTCAAAAAGCTTCCCGAAAAGCTTGGAGATCCCGACAAGTTTCTTATACCATGCAATTTCCTGGGAATAGATGTATGTCACGCCTTGGCCGATCTTGGCGCGAGCATAAATATTATGCCCCTTTCCATTTGGAAAAAGTTATCCTTACCTGATCTTACCTCCACTTGGATGACTCTTGAGTTAGCGGATCGATTCATAACTCATCCTAAAGGACTCGCCGAAGACGTTTATGTCAAAGTGGGAAAGTTCCACTTTCCTACCGACTTTGTTGTTGTAGATTTTGAATCCGATCCTCGAGTACCTCTCATACTTGGGAGATCCTTTTTAAGAACCGGTCGTGCCTTAATTGATGTTTATGGTGAAGAAATAACCCTTCGGGTTGATAACGAAGCCATCACTTTTAATCTAGAATAACATATGGCCTTTTTCAGGCTTAATTATTAAAGGTTTAATTTAGTTTTTAGGATTTAATTTTTAGTTTACAAGAAGAGTTTATAGTAGAGTTGATATGTTTGAGTTTATTTTAGCTGAACTAGGTTGTTTGACTATCTATTTTTAAGCTGCAACTAAGCAATTTGTCTTTTCAAAACCTAAGTACACTTAGTACATACTGAGTTAATAAGCAATTTTCATTTAGAATTTTCATTGTTCATTTAAATTTCAAAATGTTTTTCAATTATTGTTTTAAGTAGTATTTTAGGTACTCTTTTTAGTGTAATAAGCCAAAAGTCCATAAGGATCCTTTAGCTTATTGAAAAATAAGCTCAAAGTTGCCCTAATGGACTATTTGGGTTAACAGTTTTTGTCAAATAGTTTATTTGAGATTTCTAGCTTATAGCTTAAGTTTTTGTTTAGTTGTTGTTTAAACTAGCTTATTAGGTTAATGTTTAGTGGTTCATAGCTTATTTAGGTTAGGTTTTAGCTTATTTAGTCTTTTCATTAAAAAACCAAAACATAGTTAAAATAACTCAGGTAGCCTTTTCATTTCACTTTTTTAGTGTTCATTTTAATTTCAAAATGTATTTTGCTGGTAGTTTTAAGTAGTTTATTAGCTGAACTTTAAGGTAGAATAAACTGATTTGCCATAAGGTTCCATTAGAGTACTTAAAATTATGCTCTAAGTTGCTTGTTCAGGACTGTTTGGTTTGCAGTATTGTCCATGTTGTTTTTTTCAGCTTATTGCCCTTTCTTTATGCTTATTTCTAGTATAGACTAGCTTATTAGTATAATTTTAGGTCACTTATAGCTTATTTGGTTCTAGCCCTTACTCATTATAGTTCTAGCTAATTTGGTTTTGATAAAAAGTAAAAAAAAAAACCACAAACATGCAAAGTGAGTTCTGTCTGTTTAAATAAGCTCTTTTCAGCTTATTTAAGAGTTTTCAAAAAGTTGCTTTTACAAAAAAGTTTCCTTATAAGTTGATTTACAAGTTTGCTTTTGAGAGTTTTTTCAAAAAGTTAAAAGGGGAAATTAGGAAGTCAAGGGTGAGCAAGGCTCGAACCCTTGACCTCAACCAACCTCTACCCTTTATAAATGACTCAACACACACACCTCTCACCAACGTTCCCTTGGGACTTTTACGTCTAAGTTTGCAAATACAATTGTTTTACCACATTTTTGAGTTCTTTTTATCATAAGCACTTCGAGTGCTTATTTCCTTTTTACTGGCTTATTCTTTTCAGCTTATTCGAAAGACTTATTTTTCATACAATCCTTATAACTTTAGTGATTTTTAAGAATTTTTTTTAGAATTTTTAGTCAAAGTTTTATATTTTTTCGTGAATTAATTTTGTTATAAACTTTAAAAAATCATAAAAAATAGAAAAATAATCAAAAAAATAATTTTGTTTTTTATAAAATTTTATTTTATCATATTCTAGGCTTAGGTTGAAATTTACTCTCGTAGGGTTATTATTTTGAAAGTTCATTTTTTTAAAGAACGGGATTAGATTCCCGCTCTTTTTTTCTTCATTTTTAAGCCTTAACCATTCTCGTTTTAGAATTTCTTTAGCATTTTCTTTTTAAATAGTCATTTAGGAGTAGAAAAAGTTTAGAAAAGTATTTAGGGTTTAATTTAGTTAAATTGCTTATTTGTCGCGTTTTCTTATTCCCGTTAACGTTTTTCGTAGTTAGATTTTATTGTCCCTTTATTTGCTCACTATTAGGATTTTAGAAAACAAATCATCTTCGAACCAATTCAAGTCATTGTCCAAATAACAAACGAGGTCTCAATTTCATAAATCTTTAGGAAAACGACCCGGTAATCACTTACCGGTTAAACGTGTAGTATTTTTGTAAGATTTTTCCTACTACCTTTGTCCTCAAGGGTAGTTTTGGAATTTTCTATACTTTGGATATTATTACGTGTATTAAAACTATACACCAAGTTTTTGGCGCCGTTGCCGGGGATTTGTGATTAAGATTCCTTTGTTTGGATTTGTCGATCGTGATTTGAAAAACTTTCGTCTTCGAAAAGTTACTCTTTGAAAAAGACCAAAAATACAAAAAAAAAATAAAAAAATAAAAAGTAAAAAATATTTTTTCTTTTCTTTTAGTATAATAGAAGACTAATAAATAATAAAAAAATACAAAAAATATTTGCTCTTCTGGATTTTTTTAAAATTTTTCTTGTGAATTCGTGAATATAAAAAATAAAAATTTTACAAAGTTGGTAAAAGAACACCAACAAATAAAACTTTCAACTGAAGTATTATCCATCAATAAGTTCCCGAACGAAAGATTCAAAATTTTTTTTAACGTTTGTGTCACTTACGAAAAAGGCGCACCTCTTTTGTAAAATTTATTTTACTTAAGGGAGAACCCAAGTTTGTTGATTATTCGGAAAACAAAAAAAATATTTCCTTTCTCATATTCTTTTAAATTTTTTTTTTTGTATATTTTTTACATGGTTCATGGGTGTGGGGTTTGGGGGTGGGGGGGGGGGGGGCTTGAGGTGGTTATGGCAGTGGTCTAAATCTCTCTTTCTTAAAAATTCCAATTTTCCAAATAATTCGAACGTAACCATTCCGAGATGTCGAAATAAAGGAAGTGCTCCAAACATAGTCGAACCCGACATCGTACTATGTTTAAGTAGTACCAATGGCGGAACTACAATGGAAAGCTACTCGTGCACCCACTGGGGAAAAAAAGTTTGATGGAGAAGCTATCGTTTTACCGGAAATTAATGCAGATCATTTTGAGATTAAGACAAATTTGTTACAATTAGTTCAAGCTAACCCGTTTCACGGATATGAGAGGGAAAAGTCACCATGCAGCATAGATCAAAAGGATTAAATTAATTACCTCAACTTTACGATTTAGAGATGTACCGAATGATGTTATTAAGCTTATATTTTTTACCATATTTCGCTGAGGAACTGCAAGAGTGTGGTACGAGAAAGAACCACCTAATTCGATCTTGACTTGGGAGGATCTCGTAACCAAATTTGTGAATCAATTTTTTCCTCCTTCGAAAACCACTCACTTAAAGAATGAAATTTCTCGTTTTACACAAAAATTCGAGGAAACTTTTAGTGAAGCATGGGAACGATTTATGAAATCTTAAAGCTTGTCCCACACTACGGATTACGGAGTTAGACTCAAGTTGAATACCTTCTATAACGGTTTAAACGAGAACGATCAAGACTCCTTAAATGCCACAGCGGGTGGAAATCTTTTGAGTAAAACGACTAGAGAGGCTTTGAACATAATTGAAAACAAATCTAAAGTTCGTTATTCACGTAATAAATCGAATGTTTCTAGGATGAATACGACTTCTAGGGAAAGTGTTAGTAAAACGGATGAGAAAGAATTAAAGCCTTGCGGATCAACTACGACCTTAGTTGGAGATTGTTTCTAAAAAGTTTGTCACTCCCGGCTCCGGTTTAAAGAGACGAGGAGAATTTGGGTTACTTGTAGTGGGCCCTCGATTCTTGTACAATTCTCTAATACTCAGAAAAAAAAAAAAAAAAAAGGGAAACAATCAAGCTAGTGTTTGTGCGGCAACGGGTTCTTACAATCAAGTTAACCCTCAAAACCGTGTTAGTAATCAAATGGCACACCATGTTATTTTTTTTTTTTTTTTTTTTTTTTTTTTTTTTTTTTTTTTTTTTTTTGTTGCTCCGTGCAAAACAATGGTCAAAATAGGTTTAATCAAAATCAAGGTCAAGGGAATAATTTTAATCGAGGAAATAATTTTCATGGAAATCAGGTTATTCAAGCACAAAAAATCAGTGCTAAATTTTTCACAATCAAGATTTCAAAACCAAACCTTTTCAAGTGCCTAATAATCCATGTCCAACAAGAATTTTTCAAATGAGTTTTTCAAGTAAAGAGAACTAATGATCAAATAATGAAACATGCAAAATCAAACATTCGTGAAAGGAGAAGTTAAGAATGAAAATTCAAACACGATGAAGCTCAACAAGCTTCTTGATGAATTAAAAAAAAAAAAAAAAAAAAAAACAAAAAAAAAAAAAATCACCAAAAAGGATTTTCAAACATAACTAACAAAATATGTTAAGTGGAAATCATTCAAAACCAAGCCTCACTGCGGGTACTCTCCGAGTAAAAGCCATCAAACCCGAAGGGTAGATGAAAGCGATCACTAACTCGAAGTGGTGTTTGCTTAAGAGGGACCCTCGATTCCTACTAGTTATCCCTTCTCCTTAAAAGGTAGTGGAAACGAGAAACGAGGAGACAACGGATAAAGAGCAAACAAATTTCCAAGGAAGTACTGCTCACATCCCACCTTCGGTTAACCCCATTCCGATTCTGGAACCCGATGTTCCGAAGACTTTACCTAAGCCGGATATTCCGTATCATTCACTACGTAATGATCAAAAGTTCCGTAAAAAAGCTTCTTATCAAAAAGAGAAGATTTTTCAAATGTTCCAAGATTTACGCTTTGACATTAGCTTCGCAACGCTTTGTTTTTTACTGCCAAATAATTGCTCCTACATATTAGAAATTTGCTCATGAATAAGGGAAAAGTTTTGCTTGAATTAGCTAATATACCGTTGAACGAGAATCGCTCGGCGATGCTCCTCAAAAAGCTTCCCGAAAAGCTTGGAGATCCCGAAAAGTTTCTTATACCATGCAATTTCCCGGGAATAGATGTATGTCACGCCTTGGCCGATCTTGGCGCGAGCATAAATATTATGCCCCTTTCCATTTGGAAAAAGTTTTCCTTACCTGAACTTACCCCCACTCGGATGACTCTTGAGTAAGCAGATCGATCATAACTCATCCTAAAAAGGAAAAAAATAAAATCTCGCCGAAGACGTTTATGTCCAGAGGGAAAGTACCCACTTTCCTACGACTTTAGTTGTTGTAGATTTTTGAATCCGATCCACGGAGTACCTATCATACTGTGAGGATATCCTTATTAATAACCGATCGTGCCCTTAATTTGATGTTTATGGAGAGAAAATAAACCCTTCGGGTTGATAACAAAGCCATCACTTTTAATCTCGATCAAACTACGAGATACTCCTCTACAAATGAACAAGTGTAATCCGAATTTGACATCATTGTGAGGTTTTATATGAAGGTTTATGAGGAGGTATGGCTCACGGAATTGTAGGGTATCGAATAAAATCTTCGGGAGGCAATCCCACCCCGACGTCTGAGCCATCTTACTGTCCGAATTTATTTTAGAAGAGAATCGAAGATTATTTTTTATCTCAAGGATGATTAATTTCACCATAAATGATCATGCCGAATATGACGCGGAGGGAGATATTTGCTTAATTAAAAATATTAAATAATGACCCGTTCCACTCCCCTTCGATAGACCTAAAGCAAGGAGAAATAATTACGGCAAAACCTTTAATTGGAAGAACCACCGAATTTAAAGTTAAAAAGATTTCTAACCATTTTTGGTTCCCCATTCCCATTTTTTTTTTTTTGGAAAAAAATAGCTTACTTAATGAAGAAAAACAAGATACCAGTGATTATATGCAAAAGTTTAAAAGATAAATGAAAAGATGCTCCATCTTAAAAGTGCTCAACTCATAAAGGGCCTTGCATTGAAAAATCACCGATATTAAGGTGGTATACGACCCTCGTTTTTGTACACACAAAAATCTTGATGGAGGATTGATTAAAACCCCACAGTTGCAAAGTCAAAGACGGGTTACCCAAACTTCACAAGGTAATAAAAATGGAGGTCCTAAAAACTTCTTAATGCTAGCATGAATTTACCCGATCGTTCGACAGCCCCATGGGTTAGTCCTAGTGCATTATTACCAAAGAAAGGTAGAATAACCGTTTTTGCTAATGAAGAGAATAATTAAATCGATCGCGTTAGTTAACCGGTGGAGAGTTCGTACGACTAAGGAAATTACTTGAAGCTACTCGAAAAGATCATTATCCATGTCCATTATATAATTATGGATCAAAATATTAGAAAATTTAGCAGGAAATGATTTTATAGTTTTCTAGATGGATTTTTCGGGGTATATTCAAATACCGTATAGATTCCCCAGACCAAAGAGAAAAACTAACTTTCACATGCCCGTAATGAAACTTTCGCATAATCGTCGCATGCCATTTGGCTTGTGTGTAATGCTCCCGAACTTTCCAACGGAGTATGATGGCCACATATTCCATGATATTGATCGAAAAGACTAATTAATGTGTTAATTGGATGAATTATTCTCATGTTTTTAGGGATAGTTTTGATTTGTGCCTCTCTAATTTAGAAAAGATGCTAAAAAGGTGTGAAGACACGAATTTAGTTCTTAATTGGGAGAAGTGTCACTTTATGTGTAGAGAAGGAATTGTGTTAGGACATAAAATTTCAAAATCGGGAATTGAGGTATAGATCGTGGTGCTAAAGTCGATGTTATTGCTAAGCTCTCGTATCCGACTACCGTAAAAGGTGTTAGGAGTTTCCTAGGTTATGCAGGTTTTTACCGACGTTTTATCCAAGACTTTTCCAAAATTGCTAGACCAATGGCTCACCTTCTTGAGAAGGAAACACTGTTTGTGTTTTCTAAAGATTGTATTGATGCTTTTGAGACTCTTAAAAAGAAGCTTACCGAAGCTCCGATCTTAGTGTCCAGAATGAACCTATCTTATCGAACATAGTGTGAAGCAAGGGATTCGCTATTGAGCGGATTAGGACAACAAAAGATGAAGCATTTTCAGCCTATACATTACGCTAGTAACACAATGACCAAAGCTCATATTCATTACACTACGACGAAGAAAGAAATGCTTGCCGTAGTGTATGCTTTTGAAAAGTTTCGACCATATCTTGTCTTATCTAAAAGCATAGTGCCAAGCCGAGGTTGCTCCGGCTTTAAAGTACCTTATGAATAAACAAGATGCCAAGCCGAGGTTGCTCCAGTGGGTTCTTCTCCTACAAGAATTTGATATCACCATCTGTTGATCCCAAGCCTTGATCGATTCTTTACCTTGTAAAGTGTTTGTTACCTTGGATGAATCCAAAATAACAATGGTTGAGACTTTGTTTGTATATCAAAGTGTATGCGGAATCTACACTTCAATACTCTAGAAGTATTAATCAATGGAACAGTACCAAACAATGAACAATGAATAAAACACAAAATGCTTCAATATTATTAGAACAATAATACGAGTACTCTTGCTTAGTACTAGTGTTACAACCTTGAAGCTATTACAATGTTCTTTCTCTAAGATGTATATTTCTCTCTTAAGTATATATAAACCGTTAACCTAGGATCTCCTTTTATACACCACAAGGAGTCCCTTACAAGATAACTACCGAACTTTTAGGGTCAATTACAATTATAATCATATACGAATCTTCCTAAAATATATAAGATATACATTCCATATTTATCTCTTTCCATCCTTATCTCCAAGTCAGCAGCATTAACCATCAGCAGTATTAACATTTCTTCTAGCAGTATTAACTAACACTGGCAGTACTAAGTTTGTACTGGCTCCATTAGTACTGTTAGTTATACCTTGGGGGTATTAACTCTTGATGAAGATTTATTCCCAACACCATCCGTGATAAAAAAGGAAGTGAGAACCTCACGGCCGATCATTTATCTAGACTTGAGAATCCTCATAAGGACATGTTAGAAAATAAAGACATAAATGAAAATTTTCCTTTAGAGACTCTTGGTGTAATATCTAGTGGAAGTACCCCATGGTTTGCGGACTATGCAAATTTCCATGCGGGGAATTTTATCATCAAAGGAATGATGACTCAACAAAAGAAGAAGTTTTTCAAGGACGTTAAACAAAAATACTGGGAGTGATCACCTATCTTTTATGATTTGTACGGATCAAATGCAAGCGAAGGTGTAGTGCATGCGTGCAAGAGCTAATGAAAACCCAAAGCTTGTCATGAAGGACCCACCGGGGGCCATTATAGTGCCAATCTCACCGCTCGAAAAGTATTTGATGCCGGTTTCTTTTGGCCGACCATGTATCGGGATGCCCATACTATGATCAAATCATTTGATACGTGTCAAAGACAAGGCAAAATTTCACAACGAGATGAGATGCCTCAAACCATTTAAGTATGTGAAATCTTCGCTGCATGGGGAATCGATTTTATGGGACTCCATTCAGTCTTCACGTGGAAATAAATACATCCTCGTAGCCGTTGATTATCTTTCGAAGTGGGTGGAAGCAAAGGCGCTCCCCACAAATGATGCTCGAGTTGTAGTTAAGTTTTTGAAATCTCTTTTCGCCCGATTCATGAATAAAAAAAAACAAAAAACTCACCTAGAAGCTATTATAACAGCGGTATTTCGAGGGACCCCATTTTTGTAATGAATCAAGTTTGCTAAAGTAAAATCTAAGTATGGGGTCACTCATCGTCTTGCTATCGCTTATCACCCTCAAATGAGCGGTCAAGTAGAGGTGTCCAATCATGGCTTGAAACGTATTCTAGAAAGGATGGTTGGTGAGAACCGTGCCTCATGGTCCGACAAACTAGATGACGCTTTATGGACATTTCGTACCGCTTTTAAAACACCGATTGGTTGTACGCCTTACAAGTTAGTGTACGGGAAGTCTTGCCATTTACCTATCGAGTTAGAGCATAAAGCATATTGGGCTTTGAAACATGCTAATTTCGATCTTAAAACCACGGGTGATCACCGGAAGCTTCAACTTAATGAACTTAATGAGCTTCGTGATCAAGCTTACGAGAATTCTTTGATATATAAAGAGAGGACGAAGAAGCTTCACGACTCTAAGATCAAAAACCGCATTTTCAATGTTGGTGATCGAGTTTTACTCTTCAACTCTCGTCTAAAGATATTCTTGGGAAAGCTTAAAACTCGTTGGTCAGGACCTTTCACCATCACCAAAGTTTTTCCATACGGAACCATCAAATTATCTCAACCCGATGGTCCAAACTTTAAGGTGAATGGTCATCGTGTGAAGCATTACTTTAGAGGGGACTTACCACCCAAGGTAGTCCAGGATCTCCACACTTTCTCCAAGGACGAATGAATTCGGGGATCGAGTCAAGCTATGTGACTCGGTTGCCAAAAACAAAGCGCTTCGTGGGAGGCACCCCATGCTTATCTTTCTATCTTCTTTCTTTATTGTGATGTGAGGAGGCTTGTACTTTTCCGTTTCTTGCTGTTTGTGATTGTTTGTAGGATGGACCTAAAATTTTTTAAAGACTCTCGCGTTCGGTGTTTTGTCCCGGTTCACTCAAGCTTCCTATCCTTTGCTGCAATAGTTAGGGGAAATCTTAAAGTCCATGATTAATATTGACTAACATTTATCTTTTAGCATACTTTGATAAACGGCTTGAGATTTTTGTGGATACTCTATTTCATGCTTGGGTTAATGCATCGACTTATGAGTTTCTAGTAAGGGGTTTATTAAGTCTTAGGCCTAGTAACATAGAGGACAAAGTTAATTTAGTATGGGGTAGTATATCTTCGATATGATCTTACCTACTTTTACCCGTTGTTCTCACGTACCCCGTTTTCCCACAAAAATATAAAAAAATTAAAATTTTCAAAAATAAAATAAGTGTTTTGTCACAATTTTGACTTTCCTGCTAGGTAGAATAAGAATAAATTTTGACTCGATCGAGCGTGTTGAGCTCTAGCTTGTTCCTTAACTTTTAGGCTAAGCGTTCGCGGAAATTCGCGAAGAACGAAAAATGATAGAGTTAAGTATGAGTGGGATGTTAAACAAGGATTATTTGGAAATCTTAAGAGCTCATGTATGTAATTTGTGGCTTTTTCTCCCATAAGCTCCTAACCGGATTAATAATACGTGCTGTTTTTGGAGATTAAACTTAAATCAACAATTTTTATGTAGTATATAGCAAAAAATTTAGTCTTAGTTCAAACTTATACTTGAATTTTTCAAAAAGAAGTCTTCTCTATATAAAGTAAAATAAAAAAAAGTAAAATAAAAAAATAAAAAATAATAATAATAATAATAATAAATATAATAAAGAATAATTATGCAACTGTGGGCTGATAAAAGTTTGTTGCATCTTGCCGGTTCACAACCGATGTTACAGCCTTCTAAAGAAAGCGCCATAGTAAAATAAAAATCGAGACTGTGTATAAAAGTTTTGATGCATCTTCGCGCTCACAACTCGATGTTGCAGCCTTCTAAAAGGTCGAGGGTTACAATTGCATAAATGTTATGTTTAATATTAAGTTTGAATTAATAAATAGATCTCTTTTTGTTAAATTTAAATATGCTTTTGAACTTTGACTATTTCATTTTAAGTTTTTAAATAAGCTATGTATATACGGGAAACCTGAGAGTTTTTGAAACCTAAGGTCCGTGAGTCCCGATACTAGTCTCTGTGGGGTGTCAAAAGCCTGGTCACTTAGCCGCAAGGTTGGGATGTGCCGAGACGAAAGTCGCTACATGGGATGATCTCGCCTTTAAACTCATTATTCTCGGGTGGAACGTAAAACATAAAATTTTGCAAAATGTTGATCCATGGTTGAAATTCAAAATAGCACATTCACCTAAGATATAATAATTATCGGGAGTGAAAAGTTCACAAGTTGCAAATGTGAGCAGTGTTAGCATTTTCACACCCCCCCCCAAATATTTAGCGGTGATTTCGTTTTAAGCTTGGTTTGGAGCAAATGAAAAGTCGGGGACGATGAATTTATTCTTTTTGGGGCATTCTCGGATCGAAATGCATCTTGTTCTATGATCCCTAACGGTTATGGAAATAACGAAAGTCGGAATATTCTAGTTAGTTTTCATATAAAAAAAATTATAAAAATAGAAAAAGTTTTGAAAAATAGGAAAATGAGGTGTTTTAAAACTTGTGATTTCTTAACTCTCCCCACATAAGTCTTTGCTACTTTTCAAAGATTTAGTTTGGGGAATTTTTGAGGTATTTGGTTTTAGAGCATATAATATTGCGTGAGGACACTGCAATCACTTAGTTTGGGGGATTTTGATATGTGAGAAATCACATATCCTTTTTATACCAAAAATGGCCTTAAAATGAACAAATTGTACAAATTATGCTTGTATATTGCTTGTTTTGTCATTTGTGATGTGTAGGTACGGATATTGCAAAAATCACAAGGAAACGGTCAAAACCGGATAAACACGAACACGGGAACGGATAGAGTGCACAAGAGCCGGAAGTTTCTAGCAAAAGGTCAACAAAGTCAACCTTTGTCAACAATGGTCAACTCACAAAAAGACAAAACCTTCAAAATACCCAAATGAGTCGTAATGTTAAACCAAATTCAAAATAAGTCCTTAAAACCCTAGCACCGTTAGTCCTTAACCATTAAGGGACTAACGGTCATTAACCCTCTATAACAAAATCCCTTAAAAATCACAAGCCCGAGCCCAATCATAACCTGTGGCCCATTCCTTTTTTGTACCCGAGCCCAAGTCAAACAACCTTTACCCCCAGGTCAAATAATAACGTATAAAAGTAAAAAAAATAAGCGGGAAAAGTTGTTGTTACTGTTCATCGTCGTCCCAAGTAATTACCCTGCATAAAAAACAAAGGGTAAAATTCAATTAAGAGCGTGGAACAAAGATTCGAGTACTATGCTACACGTTGGCAAGCGAAACATCACCAAAGGGGTTTGTCTGGTCAAGATGACTCAAGAGGATGATACGCGGACTCAAGGAAACACACTCCAAAATGAGAATTTTGCATTAAAATCAATGAAAAATAAGCACAAGGCCTCTGACACATGGAATGCCACGCTGGCAATCCGTGTGATCACATATTGATCCAACGGTGAAGACTGAAGATCTAATGATTGCAAGGAATGAAGGGTTTAGATTAAGAGGAGCATATGAGACCTAGAAGCTTCTCTCTCAGCCTATATAAAGAGCTTCTCACTCACTCACAGGAGGCATCTAGTATCTAGGAGTAGTTTTCTTAGTGTAGCTTATAGTTTATTTTAGCTTAATTTAATGTAATTTCAGCTTATTGCTTTTAGATAAATGTACTTTTCTTTTCATTTAAGCTTGTAATCAGTCTTTCAATATTAATAAAAGTGTGTTTTCTTAAAGTTCAATTATCAAAGTGTGTTTTCATTTAATAGAATTATGAAATAAATAAGCTCTTAATGATTTGTTAAATCGCAATAAGCTGTTATATTTAACTAACAGCTAGTATTTTCATGTTAGTTAAGCTTTCAAAAGCTTAACTAATGCTTATTAAATGACTCACGTTTCACATCAAATTTACCTCAGCTTTTTATGGAGAAGGGGAAAGCACATAAGGTGATGGGCTTACAGGACCTCACCAGCTAATCCTAGGATAAGCTGTAGCTAGTTGATATCTCAAAAGAGCCATTTGAAAAGTCCCTTGTATTATAGAGCATAGCAATTGGTAAGTTCTCATTTCTTTTACAGCTTAGCTTTAAATTTTAGTTTTTATCATAGGCTTATTGTTTTGCTATTGCCGTTTAAATATAGCTTATTAATGCTTAATAGAGTTGTTAGAATCTTAATTTTGTTATGCTTATTAATTTAGAATCTAGTTAACTCTTATTTTTCTATAAAACAGTGAAAAAAACTAACAAATAATTAGAATATGAATACTTATTGGTTCAAGCGTATTAGTCTGTTAAAAAAGTGCTTATTAGTGTCTTAATATTATGCTTAATGATTATCAGGAATTGAACTTTGTTCTTTAAATTTCAATTTATAAGCTTAATTAGGATTTTAACATTTAAAGGTGTGTTTATGGCATGAACTAACAAATTGAGAGTTAGGTACTGCTATAGGCCTTTTGTTTTCCTTTAAATTGTTTTAAATCTAATTTATAGTTTATAAGTTTAGAATTTGTAATTAGATTGGTTTAATCAAGTTTACATAGGATTGTAATGGATTTAATTTGAATCTGTGAAACATAAGAACAAGAACTTAAGCATTGTTAGATACAAATATTTCCAAGTTGTGTTGTCTTCATTATATACTTTTTGCAGTGTTATCATAGTATAAAATTAACAAGTTCTTAAGCCTGCACTAGTTGGACTTGAGCTTTTGGCTAAATTTGTGTCAATTGCATCAGTAGCTTAGAATAACATATGGCCTTTTTCATGCTTAATTATCAAAGGTTGAATTTAGTTTTTAGGATTTAATTAGTTAAAGAAAAGTTTTATAGTAGAGTTTGAAATGTTTGAGTTATTTTACTTAACTAGGTAGTTTGACTATCTTTTTTTAAGGCTGCAACTAATGCAATTAGTCTTTATCAAAACCTAAGTACAACTCAGTACTACTGAGTTAATAAAAGTAAAATTTCATTAGAATTTCATTATTCAATTTAAATATCAAATGTTTATTCATTATTGTTTTAAGTAGTATTTTAGGTACTCTTTTTAGTGTAATAAGCTAAAAGTCCATAAGGATCCTTTAGCTCTTGCAAGCGACTGCTAAAACAAGCTCAAGTATGCCTAGAAAACTGTTTGGGTTAACAGTTTTTGTCAAAGAGCTTATTTGAGATTTCTAGCTTATAGCTTAAGTTTTTGTTTAGTTGTTGTTTAAACTAGCTTATTAGGTTAATGTTTAGTGGTTCATAGCTTATTTAGGTTAGGTTTTAGCTTATTTAGTCTTTTCATTAAAAAACCAAAACATAGTTAAAATAACTCAGGTAGCTTTTTCATTTTACTTTTTCAGTGTTCATTTTAATTTCAAAATGTATTTTGCTGGTAGTTTTAAGTAGCTTATTAGCTGAACTTTAAGGTAGAATAAACTGATTTGCCATAAGGTTCCATTAGACTACTTAAAATTAAGCTCTAAGTTGCCTGTTCATGACTGTTTGGTTTGCAGTATTGTCCCCATAGTTTTTTTTTTTAGCTTTATTCCCTGGTATCTGTTGCTTATTTCTAGTAAGACTGACATATATTAGTAATTTCTAGGTCACTTATAGCTTATTTGGTTCTAGTCCTTACTTATTATAGTTCTAGCTTATTTGGTTTTGATAAAAAGTAAAGAAAAAAACACAAACATGCAAAGTGAGTTTTGTCTGTTTAAATAAGCTCTTTTCAGCTTATTTAAGAGTTTTCAAAAAGTTGCTTTTACAAAAAAGTTTCCTTATAAGCTGATTTACAAGTTTGCTTTTGAGAGTTTTTGCAAAAAGTTAAAAGGGGAAATTGGGAAGTCAAGGGTGAGCAAGGCTCGAACCCTTGACCTCAACCAACCTCTACCCTTTATAAACGACTCAACACACACACCTCTCACCAACGTGCCCTTGGGACTTTTACGTCTAAGTTTGCAAATACAATTGTTTTACCACCTTTTTGAGTTATTTTTATCATAAGCCCGTCGATGCTTAATTTCCTTTTTCCTGGCTTATTCTTTTCAGCTTATTCGAAAGACTTATTTTTCATACAATCCTTATAACTTTAGTGATTTTTAAGAATTTTCTTAGAATTTTTAGTCAAAGTTTTATATTTTTTCGTGAATTAATTTTGTTATAAACTTTAAAAAATCATAAAAAATAGAAAAATAATCAAAAAAATAATTTTCTTTTTTATAAAATTTTCTTTTATCATATTCTAGGCTTAGGTTGAAATTTACTCTCGTAGGGTCATTATTTGAAAGTTCCATTTTTTTAAAGAACAGGATTAGATCCCTTCTCTTGTTTCTCATTTTTAAGCCTTAAACCATTTCTCGTTTTAGAATTCTTTAGCAATTTCTTTTAAATAGTCAATTAGAGTAAGAAAAAATTTAGAAAAGTATTTAGGGTTTAATTTAGTTAAATTGCTTATTTGTCGCATTTTCTTATTCCCGTTAACGTTTTTCGTAGTTAGATTTTATTGTCCCTTTATTTGCTCACTATTAGGATTTTAGAAAACAAATCATCTTCGAACCAATTCAAGTCATTATCCAAATAACAAACGAGGTCTCAATTTCATAAATCTTTGGGAAAACGACCCGATAATCACTTACCGGTTAAACGTGTAGTATTTTTGTAAGATTTTTCCTACTACCTTTGTCCTCAAGGGTAGTTTTGGAATTTTCTATACTTTGGATATTATTACGTGTATTAAAACTATACACCAAATATCCAGGTGGTCCTACACGAAACTTTCCTCCATTACTTCCGTTGAAAGGCGTTGTGCGTCCAAATTCTCCATACCTGACCTCTTCAACTTGTTTTACTTCCTCGTTGAGGGGACAATCCATGTCGAGGTGAGGTCCTTTACAAATTTGGCATCCAACCTGGATTGCGTGAACACTTTCCTTTAGCTTCTTCAAGTCTTGTCCCAGGTTGTCCAACTTGTTTACCAAAGCAACTAGTCCATCATTGCTACTGCTGCTTCTAATATTCCTGCTTGTCGTTCCGTCGTGCCATTTTTAAGAATGGTCAGCCATGGTCTGAATTGCTATGAGAGATTGGGTCGGTGTCATCCCAGGAATTAATCCCTGTGAGTCAAGCAATTGGAGGTTCATAGTGCTCAAATCCTCATAGAAGATGTTTACCTTTTGATGACTATTGATGTCGTGAGTAGGGCACTTGTATAGCAGATCATTATACCACTCTCAGGCTTAGTATAATTTGAATATCTTTAAGCTGCTTTGCGGTCTTGGATAGTGGGCAATACCTTTGGATAAAGGCCTTTTTGAGAAGATCCCAGGTATTGATAGTTCCTGGGTTGAGCGTGTCCACCCATCTCTTTGCGACTCTGGTAAGAGTAAAGGGAAAAACTCAGAGCATGACTGTGTCTTTAGAAACCCCGAGAATATTGAATAAGCCAACGATGCTGAGGACCCGATCAATGTGATCGTGAGCATCCTCGTTCTTGTTTCCAGAGAAGGTGTCTTCCCTCAATTCATGCAGAATTGACTCTTGACTTCGAAATAGACATTGCCTCTAATTTCTAGTTTAACTACACCCGGTGCCTGGTTTTCTCGTGATAATGCTAAGTATTGTTCCATGGTGAGAGTATTGATGTCTACTCCTGCCATAGTTCCTGCAGATATAGAGTTTAAGGAAAGAAGAGAAATAACAAAATAATCAAATTAATTCTATTTTTTAGCTCCCCGACAACGGCGCCAAAAACTTGATGCGTATTTATTTTTAAATATATTTTTACTCAAGTTTTAAATTCATAAGACTCGATCTACCTGACAACGCACTAACGAGCAGAGAACCCGATCATGGATAGTACAGAATGGTAATTCCGAGGTCATCCCAAGAGCTAAGTTGCAATTAGTTTTAATTTGAAATGTCACGTTTAAAAATGGTTTTTTGATTTGATTTGAAATGAATTAAAATAACAATAAAATTAAATACAGAAAATTAAAAGAGTTGGAGATATAGGAGAGAAAACGTGTTAACCTAGTTACTTCATGTTGGGTTTATTGATTTGATGATTACAAAACTACATATGTTTAAATGAAGACGAATGAAACAACAAAGGATTAATATGACACTTTGGTATTCTACATATGGAAGAATTAAAAGCTGGAAGATTTCCATGAAGATAGGCATTGAAAAGTCAAAGAATATCAAAGATAAAGGAAGGTTTTAATTAGTTTTAATTAGCTTCCTAATACAATTAATTAGCTTCCTTTGTAAGCCTTAATATCCCTCTATATAAAGGGTATTATGGTGAATAGTTTTATTATCTAGAATAGAATAGAATAGCATACTTCTTAATGAGAGTCTAGCAAAAGCGTGTGTGTGTACACGTTTAGTAGTAGTAGTTAGTGTATTAGATAATGATTATAGTCTCATTTATTCTGATCAAATATAATGAAGGCTTCAATGTTCGGTTAAAACCTTGTTTGGAAATATTGTGTTTCTATTATTTATGTTGTGCGTATCAATGTTACCTGTAAAACTAATCCTAGATGGGCTAAACGATTCTCAACATGTGGTATCAGAGCGGGTTGCACTTGATATCTAGGATTCAAGGTTTTATGGTCAAAAAATAAAGAAGAAACCTAAAATTCGTATATGGTTTCTAAGTTCGGATTTTTCTGGGCAGCCATGGTAAAACGATGATAAATCGTTCGTTAACCGTTGGATCGTCATGAAATTTTTTACTGGAGGTTCTATACACATATAGGTACGATCTGACCAGAGCGATCTTTGATTTGATTCCTCAAATTAAAGATACGATTTTTATAAAACTGCTACAGAAATGGCATTTTTCAAGTTTTTGTTTGATGTTATAATTGTCTCGACTAGCTTTGGTGAGTTGATTTTGGATCAACGATGAACCCTAATCGAGATGGACATGACTTGATATGCTTAAGTCGATAATAACAAGTTTTTTTGGTGGCTCGTATTGTCTTGATAAACCTTTTATTAGGTTTTCATTATAGCCATTGTTGTGCATTCGTGATGGATCTGATGCTTTTCAAAATATATATCATACTAATCTTGGGTATGATGACGTGTTTAGATCTACATGCTAACGACCAGCAGAAGTTCTTAATAGATGATCAACCTCACGTTGTTATTCAATGTCTCAAGATGATCATTAAAAGCTGTTGTTGTCTCATCTTACAGTGATTGATGCGTGATTGTGTGGGTGAAGACTGTTTGATTATGGTATCAACAACAACAACAGTAAAACATGCAAAATGTGGATAAATGATGCAACTCAAAACCCTAATTTGTGTAGGGTATGTTATGATTGAAGAAACCCTTTTTCATGATGGGTACATGGTTATATACAGGATGTTCAGAGACAAAGAGATCTTTTTAATGAATGAAAAGATCTTCTATAAAGAAAGAAGATTCAGTTGTTAAGAAAATGATATGGCAGCTTGCAAAGATAAGAGGAGATTCGCAATATGATGTGACAGTTTAATATTGTTCACGTGTACATTATGGGCTTGTAAAATTGTTGTTTGTACAAGGACTTAAAATAGTTAATACAGTCCAAGGTACTGCTGCTTGGTATTGCCAAAAGAAGAATAGTATTGTTTGAAGCACATGTGATGTTTGCCTATGAAAAAGGTAGCACCTAGTTTACACAACGTGTGCTACATGTTACTACTCCTTTGAGCAACAAGGAATGATATTGTATTTTTGACTTTATGCTGCTATGGTTGTGTGAACAGCAGGTGACAAGACAAAAGGTAACATATTGCTTCTTGAATTTATTATTGCTCGTTTATGTGGTTTAATGTTGTTTGGGCTTCACGTGTTTAAACTGCCAACATGATTTTGGATTCGAGATTATGCTACCAAGAAGGGGAAGTATTAATACTGTTCGAGCAAAAGGTTAGTACCGCTCTATATAGAGTTAGTACCGCTCTATATAAAGTTAGTACCGCTCGGATTTGCGACAGTGCAGTGACGGTTCAGCAACAGAATAAAGCGTCGTTAATGGCATGGGAGGAAGGAGTCGCAGTTTCGTGACAGTTTTAGTAACAGTTTAGCGACAGATAATGTGTCGCTAAGAGCAGTTTAGTGACGGTTTTGTAACAGAAGAAGGGTCACTAACAGCTTGGTTGGTTTGTATCGCGTCCTGAAGAAGTTTGTACCATTGGTTCTGTCCGATAAAAGAGTTTATACTGGTAGCTTTGACCGATATTAGATAGTACATGTTTTTGACGCGTTTGGATCTCGGATAGATGATGATATTATGGTTCGTTTTTGGGGATTATTATGAAGAAAATTGGTTATTGCTTATTTGATGTTGTAGTTGATTTTCACAGGTTTGTGTTCTTATCATATCTCAAATGGCTGACAACATTTTGAGGTAACTTGTTTGTGCTTAAATGGTGTTGACGAAGACTTGATGAATCTAGCAAAGGTGTACGATCTACCTTATGATGCTTACTACGTACATTTTCTATCACTTCAAGGAGTTACGTTATTGTGCTCAGTGTCTCGTTTCATAGGTTAATAAGGATTTTATCAAGAGAAGGTGTGTCCACTTCTACTTACATTCCTTTCTGATATAAGTTCAATGTCATGTGGATAGTGCAAGACATAAGACACAAGTTTTGGAAGTTCTACTTCTTCAACATATGGGTTATACTTATTTTTCTTCATCAATAATTACTACTTGGATCCTACTGAGTTCGAAATTTATGAGATGGTTAGCATACTTTCAGGGGAAGCTTATTGTTAACATGTTTAACCATCTACATGTACTACTTAAAGGGAAGTGTTCACAAGTTGCTTATCTACAGATGACCCCTATTAGATGATTACAAAAAGGGGAAGAAGACTATATGGTTTGCAGCTTATTTATGAGTGGTGACATGTACAAGAAGATCTTAAGTCAAGGGGAAGCTTTGAAGATTGTTTCATTCATGGAGATATTTTTGTAATATCAAATAGGGGAAGATTGTTGGGTTTATTGATTTGATGATTACAATACTACATATGCTTAAATGAAGACGAATGAAACAACAAAAGATTATTATGACACTTTGGTATTCTACATATGGAAGAATTAAAAGCTGAAAGATTTCCATGAAGATAGGCATTGAAAAGTCAAAGAATATCAAAGATAAAGGAAGGTTTTAATTAGTTTTAATTAGCTTCCTAATACAATTAATTAGTTTCCTTTGTAAGCCTTAATATCCCTCTATATAAAGGGTATTAGGGTGAATAGTTTTATTATCTAGAATAGAATAGAATAGCAAACTTCTTAATGAGAGTCTAGCAAAAGCGTGTGTGTGTACACGTTTAGTAGTAGTAGTTAGTGTATTAGATAGTGATTGCAGTCTTATTTATTCTGATCAAATATAATGAAGGCTTTAATGTTCAGTTAAAACCTTGTTTGGTAATATTGTGTTTCTATTATTTCCGCTGTGCATATCAATGTTACCTGTAAAACTAATCCTAGATGGGCTAAACGATTCTCAACACTTCATTACTTATGTTATGAATACGTTTTCCTATGCAATGTTAAACTATGGTTTCATTAGTGGTTTCTAAGGTCGATAGACTTGAACATGTATATTTAGTCTATCCTATACTCCTTGCGATTCTGAATCAGTCTAAATCGTATAGGAGGTAGGTTATACAGGTTGCAGTGATTAATCCCAACTAATCCTAAAACTTATCTAACAACCTATACAGATTATTAACCCCCCTCTGAAAGAGTTCCTGTGCTTTTTAAGTATATTAAGTGACAAGGGCGGAGATCGGTTAGTTCCTACACTAAGGACGGAGTGTCAAATCCTCCCTAGTACCCGATTAATCCCATATTGAATTGGTAGTCTAATAATGGGTCAAACAAGATCCAAACCACCCGCAATACTACCAAAACCCAGGGTTGCACAATAGTCAAGTAATATCTAGTGAAACCATAATCTAATAGGAAACAAACATCATAAAAATAGTAACTACATAACTAGGCCAACACTTTAAGTGCTTAGCCGATCATGGTAACAGAAACACAGCAAGAAATAGAAGTAATCATAGATTGAAAGCTCATAATTCTTATAGTATTCGTATTTGAACGATTAAATACAAAAAGTAAATAAAGTGTGATTTCCCTTGGACTTCAGATGGAATTCTTTGAAGGTTGGAAGCCTTTGTCGCCTCTCCAATTGGCTGTCGAGGAAGTGATGTCGGAATGACTAAATGAGGCCTCTATTTATAGGTTTCGAACTTGTTACGGCGTAACCAATATAGGTGTTACGCCATAACCTTTAATACACGGCATTCCAAATATAAGGCAGAATTATGTTACGGCGTAACCATATCGGGTGTTACACCGTAAACTCCTTGATATTCTTTCCATAATTCAAGATCTTCATGGTTATGGCGCAACCATATGGGTTTTACGCCGTAAACTCTTGATACACTTTCCATTTTTTAGGATTTTCTATGTTTCGGCGCAACCATATGGGGTGTACGCCGTAATATTAACTTGATCAAGATTTCATTCCATAATAACGGTTACGGCGCAACCATATATGTGGTTACGTCGTAATCTTCTCCTGAATTATACGTTTTTGCTTGAGATTTGTTACGGCGTAACCTTCCAAATCTGTTACGCCGTAACTACTTCTAAGAATCCGTGAATATTTGCACTTTTAGTCCCTTTTCCCTTGTTTCTTGTTATTTTCCTATATTTCACCTGAAAACTACAAAATGATAGAAAATATCTCCTTTTTTGAGTATTAGTGAAATATTTGCAGGTAATATAAGGGGTAATTTGACACTAAAAAGTATTAAATATTTGATGTTATCAGGCCGGCCAACCGAAACGGTACTTAAAATATGTTTCGACCTCTAGGATATATTGTACCTCTTCAAACGACTGTAAGAGCAAAAATTCTTTTAGATGGTATGATTTTGAAATGATGTAAAAGCAAGAGGCATTTTAAAATGATAGTTTTCTTCACTATCGAATAGTATGATATGACTTGCCTTATACGAAACCAATTGGATCCATTATGATTAGGTTAGACTCGTTTGGTATTCCCATCACTTCACTGATAACACAATACCAAAATAGAATATAAATAGTTACATACATAAAACATTTGGATCAATGAAGAATCATACATATTACAGTACCACAATATGTAAATCTACACCATTGTCCACTTTTGTAAATCTATATACCATTGCAAAAGAATGCTTCCTAGGTAGCCAATCCAAACACAATAAGCCTACATCGTCCCTAAAAAGATACCTAAACGCTCCCTAAATTAACCAATCCAATCCAAACACAAACACTATATACTGCATCGCTGAGTATAACTTCATAATGGTCCTAATATTTGCCTAAAATAGACAAAAATAAAGAAATATGTAGCTATTTATCAACGTGTCATTGTGGGTTCACAATTTAAGTATTGGTTCTCATATGATGAATTACAGGGCATTTGAATTGAGTTCCAATTTTGGTAAGAAAAAAAATCTTCAAACAGATTTGCAGGGCTCTCCAAGTCAACAACAATCATCAAAACAAAACAACTAACAGACGTGATTAATTCCATGTTTAGGAGTTCGAGGTTTCATACCTGATGACGTCTCGCCACCCATACCATCTCATTATTCAGTTTTCATGACTATTGGTGTCCCTTAAATGATAGGGTACCCTTTCCTTCGAGTCCAGCCGCCTATGAAGTCACAGTAAATTTACACACGGGTCTTGAGATCAGTTGATATGCACATATTTGAATAACTAAAAAAAAGATAAATAGTAAACAATTAGTACCTGAAGCCCACCATATCTTTTTTCAATGTCATCCTCTTGTGTGTCAGTTTCTCACGCCTTTTGGATTCCTAAGAATAGAACTGCAACAGGCGTTATTCAAATCTTGTTTGCTTTTCCTGAAACTTGCTAAACAATGTTAAATCAGGTACATAATAGCAAAAGATTTTAAATTGGGATGGAAATGATGCAAATGGATTTGAAATGTTCTAATTACTGTGATTATGTGTCTTTATTTTGAAAGTGTATGGACTTTACTTGGCTATTGTATGTTACGTGCTAAATGCTTATGTGTATTTGGATCGGGGGTAACGTTCCTACCCATTTGTTGTGATATTGGATCGGGGGTAACGTTCCTACCCATGTGAAGTGATGGTTTTAATGGATCGGGGGTAACGTTCCTACCCAAGTGTTGATACTTGTTGGATCGAGGGACACGTTCCGTTCCCATGCTCGTTTTGGTTACATTTGCATGCTAGCTTGTATGATAGTGAAGTAATTGTCCTGCCATGTTTGCATTAATCACAGTAATTGTTTATAAGCTTTGATTTTCGTGTCTTAAACCTATGACTCTCACCAACCTTTGTGTTGACGTTTTAAGCATCATTTTCAGGTAATCATCTTGAGGATGTTGAAGTTAGGAAGAGTGGCTAGTGAGACCGTAGGCTTGCATGCGAAGTCATTCTCCTAGAGATTTTAATTATGTCATTCGAATTGTTTGATACTTGGATGTTTGTTGATTTTGTTTAGACTTTTAGATTATGTTTCCTTGTGGTATGACTTTGCTATCGTAATGCAAGACTCCTTTATCTTGTGTTAGATATTGTCATGACACATTGTGTCTCATTAGTTTATCTATTTCATTTAGTTCTCTCTATTTTCGACACCATTGTGTTGTGATGATATCCATGATGTTACGCCTCGTGTTTCCGCCTAGTCGGGGTGTGACAGATTGGTATCAAAGCCTTTGGTTATAGAGAAGTAGGTGGTTGAGCCTAGACTATAACCTAGGAGTCCTTCATATAGATGCATTTTAGGGCTTAAGTGTTTGGTATTATAACTATCATTCTTCCCACTAATTTCATAGCTTTTATTATCTCCTTTTGCTTAATTTTTATTTAGTTGTGTTGTTTCCCCCTATCTTATTTGGTATGCACTATGTTCTTGATATTTTAGCCATGTCTCCCTTTATCCGTAAGAAGTTTCGTTAAGGAACCATTTTCCCAATTGGACTTAAGCAAAAAAAGAGAAGGAAGAAAAATAGTTGGTTCAAAGAAGTTTATACCGAAGGAATTACTTGGAAGGATCGATTAATCATTGATACGTTATAAAAATCAACGATGTAAAGTCTTGTAAAAAGTGGCCGATATCACCACTTATTCTGTAAAAGTATGTAAAGAACGGGATGTAAAGGAAGTTGACCATTATGGGAACGCCAACTTAGGTTGTCTTTGTCATTTTTATGATCGAGGCGTTTGTCTATATGTTCGAGCCTTAGTCATGGAACGGTCGGGGGAAAGTTACTAGCAACAGTACCT
>BQNB010085285.1:0-28513 GCA_026074375.1 Tanacetum coccineum | reverse complement strand
CCTTTTTCATAGTTGTATTTACCATACAGAGTAGCCAAGCAATCATTATTGATTGAGTTATTAGCCCTCTGAGTTTGATTCATGCTCAGCCATTTTCTTGCTGTTAAAAACATGGCATTGACTTCAACTTGTGGAATGATAATGCCATTATTTTCAAGATCATTTAGCAAGCATTTTAGCCTTGTAAAAGTTCCATTTACTTTTTCACCTTCAAGTGATTTAAAAGCATTGAACTTAAGTCTTAAGGCAGCAATCTTGGTATCTTTTGTGTTAGATGGTACCTTATGTACTAAGATGAGATCATTCCACATTTCTTTTGCAGTTTTGCACTTAATGACTGATTTCATAACATCATTTGGTAAGCAAGATATAATGATACTTTTCAATCTTTTATCTTGATTAGCAAGACAACTTTCAGCATTTGACCATTGATTTTGACGTTTGGGTAAAGATTTTCAAAAGTGGATAAACTTGACATAGGAACAAAGAGTCCATCTTCCAACGTTTTCAAAAGATAAGATTCAAGCCTATCAAGGAATACCAAGAACCTAACTTTCCAACTTGTAAAATCCTCTTTGTCAAAGGAACACTTGTGACATGAGACCCTCTTCTTGAATCAAGAAGTTGAGGGAGATTCTCATCAACAACACTTTGAGATACATTTATTGTAGTGGTAGCATTGACAGGGTTAGTAGCTGTAGGCATCGTGTCAACCCTATTAACATTAGGGCTACTCGGATTACCAGAACTTGTTCCAAGTGGTGGTGGAATAGGTCATACGGTTCCAAACATGATTGGATCTTGATTTGTTTAAAACAAAGAACAGTTTCTAAAAGGTTTTATAAATTGACACTGCTCTGATACCAATTAAAAGTAACAATTTACATGTCTATATGGAATATAACACTTATATAATATAAATAACACAAGTAATAATTTTTCAATCGTATAATGCTTTATTGATAAGAATCAAAGTATTACAATGTTCTATGGATCGTACAAGTTGAATGACAATGTAAGATTACCTTTTGAACAAGTAAACTTGATAGAGTATCAAGTTTACAAGCGAACTTATATAGACCAGCTGAGTGGATCAGAGGTCTACCGTATAAGTTCGACAAAGGAGTAAGTGACTATAATAACAACACCAATAAAAGTGATAGCATTTACTCCTTACAACATTCTCTATTTATACTAATACGAGGTTGTATCCTTAGTGTGGGAGGTGCAACGTGTTGAGAATCATGTAGAGGACGTACACAATATTTAATGCATGTCCATTCTTGAAAACACCCCGCCTATACTTTAGTGAACAGTTCTGTCAACTGTTCACTACTTTTACCAACTTCGTACATGGTACAGGCTTTAACTCAAATAACCTCTTGTCCCGCCTTAAAGAAATATTGAGTTTTTCGCCTAAACCGAGCTTAGAGAAAATCTTAAGTTCAGCTTGTTCTTCTTCAAAAGGTAACAGGATAGTCTGAGTATTGCCACCTCTAACTGTCCTTAAAACCACAGAGTATTCCAGCCCGGGGTTTGGGGGGGGGGGTTTCGTTTCATAGGAACGCAGCTTTAATATCCATTCCCCGGTGACGATTTAGTAATAGTGCATCAAGTATACTTCAACAACTTAAAGACGGCAGGGGGGATGGCTGGGGGGGGGGGGGGAGGGGGGGGGGGGAGTGGTGGGGGGGTGGCAGGTGTGGGGTGTGGGTGGGTGGTGTGGGTTGGGGGGGGTTTATTGGGGGTGTGGGGGGGGTTGTTGGTTTTGTAGTTGTTAGTGAAGTCTTTGTGGTGTGTACAGGACCTTTTTGGTAAAAATGTGGAAGTCGTGACCACTATTGGTCTGTCCATAAAACCACATAGTACTCCTTCTTCAAAAACAGCTAATATCCATAATCCCCACACGCATCGAACGCGAATAGTCCAACATGAGAAAGTAAAAGCTCTTTCCCCCAACTGCGACTTTTGACGAAAAGATCTGTTCTGCCTTGCAATGAGCAACGACACATCGAGTCAGCGCAAGTAGGTTCTCTAATCTGCCGCATGAAGGCTTATCGCAACTCAGCAGTCCTTCCTTCTTAAACAAACAGCTAAGTTCTGCGGTCACCGGATAATATTGCAGTGACAGGAGATTGTTGTAACTCCAGCGTAATCAGATCGAAAGTATTTGATACCGCCTAAATGCTGAGTTCTGTCTGCATACAAAAAGCGGATTCTATAAGGCTTAAATAACATATATTCGATACTGTAGAACCTCATTTCTAGATACCCTATACACATTTATAAGGAACATAAGTGATCATAACCGTGACCGACCTGTCAGAAGATCTTTTGTAATTACGGCCATCAAATAATTAATAACACTGATAATATACAGATAACCGGAATCATAAATCCTTTATTTGATAAAATAAGTACTATAAATAGTATGCGGAAATAATATATATGAGATACGGATTTCAAAATTATCTATTCACTGACTAAATTTCATTTCGGCAGCGATTATTACCTCTTCGGATTTTGACGGGTGATTTACTCTCCGAGCAAACTTTGATCAGTCGGATTTGCCCACTTTCTAGTTACGGGGAGGAACAACGGTGGATCGAGCAAAGTTAATGCGGAAGTAACATTACTAACATGACGACGGGCTAACCTGGATAAATAGATTAGATCCCCATGCGCCTCAGCTAATGATACCTTTGTGTGCCTAATGAAAAAAGCGCAAGGTGCCAAGCAAACACAAGGCACCTTCCGAGCATGGACGTCATTGGTCTAAACATAAACCCCATAGGACTCTGGAATTTGCTAAACGCAGAAAGGACTTTTACGTCAAACCCGACAGCACATGATAGTAATCGAAAACTCAAAATCGAGCTTTCCTACAGAATAAGTTCCGAAGTAAGGTATTGTAAATCAAACAACTAACTTAATTATATAATCAAACACACCACAGCCCTAAGCCAGATCACACCACCACCACCCCACCCCGCACCAACCTCCCAATGTGCACCCCCCATTCACCACTCATTCTACACGTCACATGCCACGGTCCATCACTCAGCTCAACTGAGTGTAACCCTGCCATCCCACGTCAAAGCATGGCCTGAGTCACCATCCCTTGTAACGCCCTACCGCCCCACACGCTTGACCTGCGGCACAGCCAAGACCAGAACCAGTCCCCCACTAAGCAAACTGAGAACATCCCGCTCCCGACCCCCTAAAACCCAAGCCCAACACACCCTGACGTAAAACGAAAGTGCGTAAACCCGAACACGTACAGCAGCTGACACACCCGCACCCTCCCACCAAATACCTAAAAGGTAATCCAAGAACAGTAATCGATGCGACCACATGCACCAACCACACATCGCTCCCAAACCTCTCCAGGTGCAAGGACTCCATGACAGCACACCAATCGAATGAAAGCTCAGCACAATGGGTGCGAAACGGAGAAAAAAGAACTAATCCGATTGAAAACAACCGCCATCCACCAACACCAGAGCTACGAGCTCACCAATCCAGCCCAATCACCCCAACAAACCACCCCCCGCGCCACCTGATCCCTTCCTGCCAGCCCTTCCCCCCAAAATGACACCATCTCGTGCCTCCTTGACGCATCCAATGCCTCTCCACCCCTCCGTGCACCTGCCCTCCTACAAGACAGACATCCCATTGTAACATACACTGCTGCCCCTTCCCCCCCACCAAAAAACAGTCAATATGGAGCCACGGAAAACACAAACCACAAACCAACATTTGCACTCCGACAAGTAACCCTAAAAACTGAGTCTAATATCCACAATAGCATATCACCTCAAACAGCTTCCCCCACCCGAGCCTCCTAGAAAGCCAAAGTTATCCACGCAACCCTAAGACACCAACCATCAGGAAAGGATATCAACCCATTCTCGTAATACCTCCGGCTGCGCAACTCACCCACTAAGACACAATACAAACACACCTTCACCGTATACCATATAACGACGAAGTATTTACTCCCCAAAACAATCCCAAAAAAAGTTAAAAAAGTTATGTCTGCCATGGCACAGAAAATCGGGGATCCTAAAAGAAGAGCCCAGCGCGAATATATCTAAGCTCTTTCATGTTGTTCATGAAAACAATAAGGAGGCACAACAGTGAATACAGGTAAATATTATATAGCTTATATTAGGCACAATTTTTATGACTAAACAAAAATATTTGAGTATCAGAAATACGGATTTTGAAAGAAGACCAAGTTATGTGTTATAAATTCATTTCTTTTTACAGAGTTAATTTGTTATTTAAATTTCATATGCCAAAGTCGCCATCATTGTTTTTCAATTGGCTCAGATATAGAAGCTAATATCGAGGTAAAATGGTAAATGTTTTCAGCATATGATCATTCAAAAGCTGAAAGCATGAGAGTGTGAAATACGATGTAGAAAGGCTCCAGGGATCGTTTTGTTCTTGGAATATGCCTAGAAATTATTTGTGGCATTGGACCATTTGCAGTAGCCCCAACGTTTCCCTGTCCATTCCTAGCTATTCTCATTAATCAGGTCCTTAAAAGTTTGGTCGTAATAAATGGATCAAGACACAAAAGTAATGTCCATTAAATCTAAATTTTAGTGACATTTTTTAAAGGTGGGCAAAAGGTCCTAATTTTGAGATTTAATGACATTTTTTTGTTAAGGATATGTGTCATAAAAGCAAAAAAGTGTATCTTTACATTTTTTTTGTCATTATATATGGACATTTACCGACTTCACCTTTACTTACACTTTTAAGTGTAGGAAAAACACCAAAAAAATAAAGTTACATCTTCTTTTAACTTTTTTCGACGTCTTTGTACTTTTCGCAACAATTTTTTTACCTTTAATGACACTTTCAAAGACAAAATTTTTGTAGTCTCCGTTAGACACGTCCTTTTTTTCTCTTTCAGTCGATACAATGCGCATATAGGCTCGAGTTCCTACTAGGTTACTCATACGACTCATAATCATGAACAAGTTTCTCGTATAGACTCGACGCAAATGAGTTGTATTTAGGCGCGAAAGTTTGTTGAGCTAGGGAACACTAGAGAGAAATCAAATGATTTGATAATAAGGGAACAGAGTAGCAATACTTGGGTCGTAAGAGCATCCCAATACATTGTACACTTTTGAGTTTAATATATTGACACTCACATATTGTTATATCAACATATTATTATTTGTAACAAAACACTCGCAATGCATATGATTTTGTTATAACTTAAATTTGATGCATATCTGTATTTATATATGTTATAATCTCGTGCATATACTATAGAAGTTAATTTGCTTTCATAATAAATTAATAATATTAATTTATAAACATGTGTTCCATTTACAAAATGAAAGTCTACGTATCATCTTTTTTATATAATAAAATAATTACATCATTTCGGAGTTTTCTATCAAATTGAATCAAATGAATTTAAAAAATTAGACCAATAATGAACGATTGATTTTTGCCACGAAGGCAAAATCGGTGATCTGATTGGACCAATAAAAAAAGTCAAAATTAAATCGATTTTTGGTCAAAATTAAAAAATTGCTGTGTAGAAATAAGACGAGAAAAAAAAAACCCATAAAAAATATGTTTCAATTTTGTGAAGAAAAAACTTGAAAAAGTGGAGGTAATTAAAAAAAATTTAGTGATTTTAAATTTTAATACATTTATATGAGTAATTGTAAAATTTATAAATTTACATGTGTTTATTAAAAACTTATAAAAATAAACAATAACCCCTTAAACTTTATACCCGTAGACTTTATATTTTAAAATATTACAAACGTAAACAATTTTTTATTCCAAACAAAGATTTAACAGTATCTAATCACATCTCCAAATATCTAACCGAAGACGTTTTTGATGATATTTTCATTTGTCGTCTGAAATTATGTTGTACAACCAAATAGAAAAACACCGAAGCACATAAAATATCATAAATTAATAAAAAGGGTTTTCTAGCTATTCATTGATGTGTTTGGAAGAATTGCATTTTTTTTCTTTTTGTTTAATACGTACTAAAATTCTAACATTTAAATTTCTCAAAAAGTCTTTATTCCATTGACATGTATGTATGCCTATAAATCATATATAACAATCTAGGCTACTTTTATATCTTAAAAAAGTGTTGGTGACGGAAAAATGGGTAAAACTCTTTTTATATTTGTATATGTATTAAAGATATACAATAGGTAAATCTTTGTTTGACCAAAACATATTGTATGTACGAAACATAATACTTATTTGAGTTTTTTAGCTTTCTATATTCTATAAATATTGACGATTTTGATAACTCAACTTGATGCTTTTAAATTCGATTGCGAAGCTAAATTTTTACATGTTTTAACACAAAGTGTGACCATTAATCTTAAGTATAGCTGACTCAATAATGCAACTAGAATCATAAAACATATACAATATCAACTGCATACCCAACGGTAAGATAACCAGCCTTCCAAAGTGGAGGTCAATGGTTCGAATATAACGAGGAGAAAACTAATCCCATTGTGGCCTTGAAGGTTCACATGAGCCGACTTCGGGCTACCTAAAAGAGTAGTTTTGTAGAGATTAGTCGGCTCACAATGTCGAGTTAGTTAACAGGTAAATCAAAAGAAAAAAAATTAGTAATTATCCTCAAGCTCATATAATATATATAAGATATGAATCTATTCTCTTCATATGATTTCGATAATACTCTATAACATAACTTATAAAACAAAATAAAAATAAAAATCATACATGTATTTAAAAAAACATAATGTCTAAACCCCGTGCGTGCACGGGCATTAAAACTAGTGTATTTATCTGCATATTTCATTACATGTTGAGGAATACCCATCCAAGCACAACCTCACGCAAGCTCCAATAACCTCTAACTACTTGTAGGAATGTGAACTCAAACAAAACAACTATGTAAGCATACACGATTAAACACATGAGCACCTCGTGTAACCACCACCATACAATAAACAAAGCATAATCACAAAGCTTACAAACAAGAATCATAAAAAACATAAGAACAAACGACACAAGAATTTATAGTGTTCTCACGAACCATCTTTGCACGCGAAAGAGCATATTATTAGGGCTCCAAGCTAAACTGCTCGGGCTCCGTACAAGCTGCACGAGGTACAAACCCTAATACATAAGCACACATATTGGTACGAGCATTAGGTTTATAATTACATATGAGAGGTACTTATAGAGGTGGAACTAAATCTCTAACTTTCTCTCGAATATTACATCTCAAAGCCCAAACTAACTACATACAGGCCAAGCCCATCTTCTAGTTTCTACCAAGCGGGGAGGGAGCCTTTGACCGCCTGTCGATGGGGTATCTTACTTAGAGCCTGCTTGAGCTTCTACTTTGAGCATGTATGAGCTTCTACTCTGACCATAGATCGGTCTTCAGGGTTCCATTAGCCTCCACAAGTCAATAGTCTCCAACTTGGAGGCTCAACTACTCTTCAACCAAGTAACTCCAGTAAACCTACATCATGATCCCTTCAACAACGTGTTTGTTCCAACCTCTCCGTACCGCTGAACCTACAGAAAACGCTCAACTAACTACATGCAGAGTTAGGAGACTTTCAGTCATGAGATGGCGAAGCCCCAAGCCTCCTACGTCAAAGCCTCCCGAGGCTATGACAGCGAAACCTACCAAGGCTCCGACTACAAAATCTTTTCCAAGAGAAAATCTATCTCTTAGGCATGTTGATCTTTGTCGTGTTTGATTGTGCCACCAACGCTTCATCAAAACCAAGAGACCTATCTATCCAGAATTTAAAACGCACGCGAAACCTTTCTTCCCAGCAATCAGAAGATCATCTAACAGTATTACACAGATGTACTCATCAAGGATAACATGTGTGAATGACTTCACACCCTTGAACATCCACTTCATAACCTTTTCTTTCATGCTGGTAGCCTGAACAAACAACATACGTATGATCTTCTCGAATAAATTCTTCTCAAACATAGCATGCTCCCCTGGTATGGATAGTCTAATTTTCAATCGTAAATCATGGCCTCATGAGAAAGTTCCAGTTCACTTTCACTGGCCAGTTGCAAGATAACTTGCCATTGTAGAGTATGTAAATGAAGACTTGAACGCCCTAGTGTAACCGAAGCTTAGCAAGTCTATAACAGAGACTGAAAATCTGTTTACAGAGCTCCCAATGGTTTCAAAGTTCCCACTAGCTTCGACACTTACCTCGGTTATGAACCTGTGCCACTTCCCAAACTCTCAACAACAAACAAAAGCACATTAGTACTTACTAAATCTAACACATGAAGTTCACATGTCGACTTTTTAGGGATTCCTACACATAGAGAATACATCAGCTTACAAACCCTCTCAAAGAGATTCATACTGAATCTCTTAAGAGCCTCCCACCGAGCTTTTCACATAGCCTCTCACTAAGCCTCTTGTTGATAAAATTCAATCTTCCAGGCTTCCAATCAACACCTTCTATTTGATTCCCGCCCGGCCATTCCATTACAGGAATTATTCCGCTACCAAAATCTTGACCTGATACAAGGTCTTCTGATTTAAACAATGTAAGCAATAACCTTACCACCTCTAACCACCTATCACATCTGATCAGCTAAAGCCTACATAGTACCATTCGTCATATAATTTCCCAAAGAGGTTACGTTCCTCTTTGAGATCATGACAAAGCCTTCTATTCTTCAGGATCCAAACAATAACAAAGATATTCTTGAGGACCGACCCCATTATCCGCAAGAAGAACCTTCACAACTGCCTCCAACACCTTGAAAAGTGATATGACTTGTAGTTCTTCATCATTCCCATGCTTGGGACTACATGAAATGATAAAACCAAAACCCAAAACTGGGATTTCAAATATTCTTCTCAACAACAACCCTCTACATCTTCATAACTATCTATGATAACCTTCATATTAGCAAGCATCATGATTGAAGCCTCCAAAGGCATCGTGATCATACTCTCTAAAGGCTTCGTGATCGCAACCTCCTAAAGACTTCGTAATGACAGCCTTACAGGCTTCTGTAATGCTGTTTTTGCAAACAATTCTAATACATGACATTTCGATTGTTCTTACATGACGCTCACATTCTGTAACCTAGCCAACAATGATTACCCACGTAATCTATAGTATGTCTCTGCAACCTACATCAACTACCTAAGTAATCCTTAGTCTGCCTTCATGCACAGCCTCTGCTAGGCTTTCGTAGCCTAACAACATGAATACTGTAACACCCCCATTTTTACAATATAGCAGCGGAAGCTAATCTGGGGTATTACTTCATGGATACAACAATCATAATCATAGAAAATGACCCAAAAGAGACGTTTATTCAAAAGATATGTTATCATTCATTTCAAATCAGAGTTTTACAAAGGCAGGTCCCAAAATCTAGTTACATCCACTGTGATGATTAACATTTTCGCCATCTTCGAGTCCATGCCACTCCGTGCCGTATATTGCTCAATAACCTGAGATAAACATGCTAAAAAGTCAACACAAAGGTTGAGTGAAATTCATAGGTTTGATAAACAGTTTGAATACAAGTCATAGTGTAATAATTGTACAAACACAATTATTATGAAAATGTTATTGTTATGATCTTGGGTCACGTTATTATATACCCGTTATTTGTATAATTGCAACGAATGCAATTATCATAGTAACAGTGTATTACTGCATTATCGTCTTGTTTGTCCATTTAGTCCATGTCTTGTAAAGTATAGTCTGGTCTAAGCTCATGGCACACAAACTGACTAAGTGAATAGATATACCAAAATGATGTATATATATATAGATATAATGACCCTCGGTGTAGGTAATTGCCACATACCTATGAAATTCAAATATAGTGTGTTTGGTTACCTATACTGTGCTAACACAAACAGGATTCGTCAATCCCGATAGATCTATCCACAATATTTGCGTCACCCGTAAGTGATTAATGGTCCCATGATAATGATGGATTTGGCATAATGTAACTTAGACAGTAGTTGTAATAGTATATCAGGATAGCATATAACTTGTAAAAACACTTGTATTCTTGGTTTAAGCATGTATAAGTCTTTGAAAAGTAATCACATTGTTATAAGATAAACGAGTATGTAAAAGAGTTTGTAACAAGCATGTATCCCCCTCGTGGATATAAAACATGCAAATGAGAAAGCGATGTTATGAATCTCACCTGATAGGTAGATGTATTAAATATTCCAAAATGAAAGCTGACGACCTTATCATAATCTTAACCGGGGAATGTTGATATAGTAAAATGATAGTAAATAGCCACGTTACGCAACTTGAGTAAATATGTTGAAGTCATAAAAGATTGTCTCCTAGAACTTTATTTTTAAAGATTATGAGTTTATTGAAGAGTTTGGAATTATTGTATCAACCGTTCGGGCCATCATAATCAGAAGTCATTCAGTAAACCGTTTAGAGGAGTTAGGCACTTAAAAATCGTTAAACCCAACAACTCAGTCAGAACGTAATACCAAGATGAAACCTCTTAATATGAAGCTCCCTAGTATTGTGGTACAATATAGCTTCCGGATGATCGGTTTTAAGCGTTTTATTTAATATCTGGAATGTTAAAGCACGAAAGCGTTAATAAAGTGGTATGTCAAAAATGTTTTGTATATGATTTTATATCTTTTCAAAATGGTTATTTTAGACTATGGGGTTTGAAAATTGCAAATAGGCCCTTGGAGTTTGCACTTTTACGAGTTTGGTCCTTCAAGTTTAAAAGATATACCAAGTAAACCTTGCACTTTGAAAAGTGACATAATAGACCCCTATAGTTATAACTTTGATAAAATGACATATTCAGCCCTTCTAGTTATTAATTTCAGAAAGTTACGATATATACCCCTTGCATGGATTATAATTACAAAACATGTCCAAATTGCCATGCAAGCTTATTTTAACATTTCAATAGACATTTATAAGTTATAATAAACTAAAATATGAAGATTTAACGCAACGCAAGTTTAAAATAACGATTCGTTAAGCTTAGGAGCAAACAGAAAACGGGTCATATTAGGGTTTTAAAATGAAAACGCGCGGGTTTTAAGCTCAAATTCTTTCATGACTTATCAAAGCACTTATTTTAATGTTAGTTAAGCTTATTGGGATAGATTATAACAATAGTTTACAAGCTTAGCTTATAGATTAAGCAAAAACATGAAATTAGGGTTTCGGGTGTACGGTTTTGGATCAAAAAGGCATAACACATAGGTTTTTCATGAAAATGGATCAAACAAGAGTTCATGAACATTCATAAGAACATTATAAGAGTATGAGAGCAGGTTTGATGATATGAAACCTGAGTTTGAGCTATGATGATGAATAATGGAGTCGTATGGGTTGTTTTGGGTCAAAACGCCTTCGTTTGCTTAGTTTCTTCACTCCGGGGCTTCAATTCTTCAGGGCTTCGCTTCTTAGACTTCTTTAATGATCCTAGGATCATAAGGGAGCAAAGGATTGCTGCCAATTGGGTTATAGAAGGAGGAGGGTTGGTGCGAGTTGGAATGAACACAAGAGTGCCCTATTTATACTTGAATTCAAGTGAGGTGAGTAAGCAATGCTTAGTTTCTGATCTTGACACATAGGAGGTCTAGTAGGGGATGTGTAGAGGCTAGAAATTCAGGTGTGGAGGTCTAGCAAAGTAGATTGAAGTGTTGGATGGTGTTGGAGGCTGCCGCGGCTGAAGTAGCAAAAAGGAGGGTCATGTGGCTTTGATTTTGGCCATGGAAAGGTCTAAGCAGGTGGGTAAGCTGCTTAAGGGTTTCTAGAAGGAGTTCATGTAAGTATCTTGCACATGGATGGGTCTTAAATGGGTCAAAGAAGGCAAAGAAAGGGTGCGGGTCTGTTTTGAGCTCGACAAGGGTTTTCACAAGTTTTCTTGCTTGCATTTCGTGTATAATGATTAAGGATGGTTGATATATGTTCCTAAGGTCTGAATTAACGTTTATTAGCAAAAATTTGCAATTGGTTTGGGTTAAAACGGGTTAGAAATGAAGAAGTGAGGTCGCGGGTTCCAAATGGTGTGGTTTAGGGTTTTCTTGACTTTCTTTGCTTATAATTCGTGTACATTGGACCAAGATTGATAAATTATTGATCCTAGGTATATATTGAGGTTTATTAATGATAATTGAGTGATGGTTTAGGTTATAATGGGTTAAAATGGAAAGAAATAGTCGTGGGTTGGAATTAGGGCTCGTATAAGGCTTTTAGGGTTTTCTAGCTTTGTAATTCTTGTACATTGTCAAAGTAATGATGGATAATGATGGATAATGGTTTGTAAACTCATTTTATGAGTTTACAATGACTCTTGGTTGCTTACTTGAGAATGAAATGGTTAGAAACGAGAAAACGGGTTGAATGATCATTTAGGGCTCATTTAGGGTTTCTCGGATTCATTTTACGTACAATTGAAATAAGATAAGGAAGTAATGATGAAATAATGATGTAATAGGATTGACATGATTATAAAATAAGTTATTACAACTTATTTAAGTGTTGCTTTGGGTTTATAATCAAGAAACGGGTCATGGTTTAGAAACTAGCTCGGTTTTAGGGTTTAGGATTTTGAATTAGGGTTTTAAGTGTAAAAAGATGTATGAAAGCTTATAAATAGAATAATTAGGGTTTAAACATTGTATAATGAGTGTATTAGCTTGTACATAAGTGATGGTGAAGAAATGAGGATGAAAACGGAGGTAAAATGGCTATTTTAGAGTTCATGCTTAATGACTTGTATATTGAGCTTTTAAAGACTTGTACTTTGATTTAGAGAGATTTTAAATTTTATGCTTTAGTATCTTGTGCATTCACTTTAGATGTTAATCTTTAATGAAATTAGGGTTTAGAGGCATATGATAACAGTTTAAAGCCTGTTTTGATATAACGTTGTGAATGGTACATTATAGGAATAATGTACTTTGTAAAAATGATATTGTGATATTGACTTGATATATTATGATGATTGCTTGACATATATGAAGATAGGATTGCCATAGATAGGTTGCCTGATCCTGTTAACTTTAGTTATGCAAGAAATGTTGCACATTGAGATATTGGCAAAGTAAGTAATGTAATGTAATAAAGCAAAAAATTTCCCTGAAAAAGGTGAGTTCATATATAACTGATAGATTGTACATCATCTAAATAAATAGATGGATATTTACATTTATGAAAATTGTGGGTTGTTATAGTATGTTTATAGATATACTTTGGATATTTCCTTTTCATCTTATCGCTATGCATATTGTAAATTTCACAAATAAGAACGAAATGAGTTATTTTAGTTCTTATCGATACAAAGGATAGAATATTAAATGCTTTTTACTTTCAGCGAATGCTTGTTGATATAAGATTAATGATGTGTGCTTATATGTTTTAATATTGATATAAAATTGTTAGGGTGCGCATAAAAAATTGTTAAAATGGCGTACACATGTGTTTTATGGTTAATATAAAATCAATTGATGAGGTGCGCATATATGTTTTAAGGTTGATATGAAATCATTGAAAGGTGTGCATATATGTTTTATGGTCGATATAAAACTAATTGAGTGGGTGTGCATATATGTTTTAAGGTTCATATGAAATTATTAAAGGAATGTGTATATGTGTTTTATGGTCGATATAAAATCAATTAAGAGGGTGTGCATATATGTTTTAAGGTTCATATGAAATTATTAAAGGGGTGTGCATATATGTTTTATGGGCGATATAAAATCAATTGAGGGAGTGTGCATATATGTTTTAAGGTTCATATGAAATTATTAAAAGGGTGTGCATATGTGTTTTTTTATGGTTCATATAAAATCAATGAAATAGATGTGTATATATGCTTTAAGGTTTGCTATAAAATTATTTAAAATGTTTAACATATGTGTTTTATAGTTGATATAAAATCATGAGAAGCTTTTTAATTTATTTAAGAAAAATAATTTTCTTGTTTTATTATATTGTTTCAGGTGGCTATACATGGATTAATTAAGGTGGATGTTTTTGTTTGACTTAAAAATAATAGCTGACAATGGCCGGTGATGAAGAAATTGAAGATGTGAGCTTAATTAAGATGATGAAACATAAAAAACACTCGTGTGCACAAGGGACGTCGTTGTTATTCCAATTTGAATTTGTAATAAGTACTTATTTTATGTATTATAATCAAATGGAATGTTATATAATTATAAAATTTGTATGATGAAATATTTGTTCGTTTCATTAAAGACTAATGTTATTGTGTGTTTTCATTTTCTTTGAATGTTATAACTTGTTCACTATAAAACATTTACATTCTTTAAATGAACATTTATTGCACATGGAAGTGTTTCCAACCATGTAAATACATAATTTTTTTGAAAGATCCTAAACTTTAAGATATTTAAAAACATTCATGCACTTCATTATTTTTTAAATTCACGTGACTTTTAGAAAAATTCAGGCACAAAAAATAAAAATTCCCAAAATTAAGGGTGCTTTGAAAAACGGGATTTTATTAAAAAAAATTAAAAAAAAATAAAAAAATATTATTTACTATTATACCCTTATGAATTAATTAACTATATTTAATAAACAAAAAAATTTGATTGGTTTAAAGGAGTTTTGTCAGTTCTCGCATTAAGATTGGTGCTGAAAATAAGTGCACTATATATTTTATATATATTTTATATTATTTTTATAATATATTTATTATATATATATATATATATATACTATATATATATATATAATATTATATATATATATACAGTTGCTGGGGGGTTTTTAATTGTGTCTTATTGTTTTCATTTTTATTTTGAGGTTTTAAAAATAAAAATTATTATAGAAATTTTTTTAAATCATTTTGTTTGTGTAAATATTTTTTTCTAATAATGTTTTCAAGAATGAAGGTGGTTCTATTGTTTGTTTGTCAAGGTTTACCGTGGTTTATTATACGTATAGCCTAAGATATTGAATCATTTTTAATTCTGGTTTATATTATAAAAGGTTGTTTGCATTACATTAAATGATATTTTATTTTTTTATATTTTTCATACATACATGTTTCCATAATTGTGTTTATTCTCCATTATAATAAATTAGATGTCTAAGTGTTTATTTTTTTTAAACATATGTTCTATTTTTTTAATAAATATGTATAATCGTTATCTATGTTTACACACTTAGTATTTCTTGTGATTGTTTTTTTTGTTTTAAGATCTTACAACATATCTATATGTATATAAAAGATAGACATTGGCTTTTGTTACTTTTCCAATTAAAAAACTCAATCACATGACACAATAAGACATCAAAATAGTTAAAGTGAGCACCCCATCAAAACTGGCCGAGTTCAACACTTGCAAAAGTTTATTAGATCTAACACCCACTCGAACTCATTTTAAATAGTGCTTATTTTTCTATTATATATCAAACGTTTTTTTGAGCTGTACAGATTCAAGGATCTTTAGTTAAACTCGATTCGATTTTGCTTCTATTAGCCATATATTTAGAACATATTTACAAGCTATTCAAGTTCTACAAACTACAACACTCTTGACATAGCTTAAGCCAATAATGTTTATGTATAAGATAATGTGCTTAAATAAAAATTAAAAAAAAATGCTAAATCGAACACTCACTTGAACTCATTTTAAATAGTGCTTTCACAACGTCCAACAGTTTTCGTACTATTTGATTGTCTGTGGCAACCTCCCTTTCCATTTGCACTTCTATAATAACTAAAAATAAAAATAAATCTCCAATTATTTTTATAATTATAAAAGAACTTTTTTTAAAATAGAATTTATGGTAAAAGTAGTCAACCAATTTGACTTAATCAAGTTACTTTTTACAGTATTATTAAAACATACATTATCTCTCATGTCTTCTAAATTATCATATGATGGAAAAGTTTGTTCATATTTATTTTCATAATATAAAATTGTCCAAAGGATGCAAAAATTTAATGTATCCAAAGCAAAGAAGGAAGATGCATGTATGAGCGAAACACTAAACAAACCACATAAGCCATGCAAAATGCATAAATATAGGAAACGAAGAATACGATTGAGGCTATGAGGCTCATGCATTGATGTTTGGGATGATCTCACATGGGAAAAGACCAACACAGATTACCTAAACTATTGGCGCACATCTTTTCCATGCCATATATTAAGGTTTATAATGACTTGTTAGTTTTTCATATTTACATATTGTTTCATACTCACAATTCCAAAGGTGTAAGATATTGATGTATGTCACTCATATAAAGTATTTAATAAGAATATATAGTATAACTTATTAGCCTATGTGACTTGACTAATGATAGAAAATGTAAATATGATCGGTTGTGATTACACTAAATATATATATAATATATATTAAAATATAAAATATATAAAGAAGTCTAAAAGCAGAGTCAATGATACCGAGAAGTAGTATAGAGTTTTCTCGGGTCGTAAATCCCCAACGAGGCTGGAATGGTAAATCGATACGAATGAATTGATGGTTTTGAATTGAGAAATGATTTTGATTTTTAACTAGATAAACTAAAATTAATTAAAGAAAACTAAAATTATTCTACGGGAAACAAGCAGTGGGAAATGGGAATCTTAAATAAACTACGGGGAACAAAAATAGTTATACGGATAAATCCTAAACTACGGGAGCATAAATAATGGCAATGAAAATCCTAAGAAATCTACGGGGAACGTCATTAGGCTAAAAATACTTAACTAAAATAATTAGAACTAATAAACTAAATTAAACATGCAATTATAGACTACCGGAAATTAAATCGCAAGCCTAAAACTAAAAATTATAAAAATAAAGTCCTAAAATTAATTTTAAGATTTTAATAAATCAAAAATATTCTAACTTAAAAGAAAATGTAAAAATTTTCAAAATCGGAGTTAAAAAGCGAACAAAACGGTAAGAAACGAAAAAGCCGGGCTCGTAAAAGGGCCCGGAACTGAATTTTAAGCAAAAATTACCCTACATAAGTTTTTATATTTTTAATATAAACTAACTGATTAAAGAAAATTTTATAAAAAATAAAAATATTTTTTTGTTAATTTTTGTATTTTTTATGAATTTTTAAAGATTAAAAACTAATTAAAACTAATTAAATAGAAAAAGACAGAAAATATTATTACAAAAAAATCTGAAAAAAAATCAAATTAAATAAAGAAAAAGTTGAGAAATCTAAAAATATAAAAAGCCCTAAAAGTGACTGTAGCAATTTATATTAATTAAACTAATTAAAATTAACCCTAAAACTAAATTAAATTAATTAATTAAACTAACTAACCTAACAGGCAAGGACTAATAGTGCAAGGCCTAAAGGACGAACGAAGTAAACCTAACTTAACTTGGAAGACTAACAGAGTTGACTTTTAAAAGAGTAAATTACACAATTGGTCCCTGAATTTGGACCCCGATTACAAAGTGGGTCCAAAAAGCTTTTTAGACAAAACTTAAAACATGAAAGTTGTTAAGGACCTTTGGCTTATCATTTTTCATAAAAGAAGTATAAGCTGAATTGGACTTAATAAGCTGAAAAATGGGCTTTTTGTCAGGACAGAAGCTTAATAAGCTTAAAAAGCTTATTGGCTTTTTGCTTGAACTAAAAAGCTCAAGTTAAGCTGAAAAATGATTATACTACCTAAACTAAGCTATAAATACTAATTTTAACTGAATGCAAGTAAAAATAAGCTCTAAAACAAGCCAAACAGAAATAAGCTAAACTTGACTTAATTCTATAAAAGGGCAGAAATGAGGGAGGTTTGGACCTAAATTTCAATAAGCTAAAAGCAGAATTAATCTAAACTATTTTGGGGACTTATAGAACTACTATTAAGCTACAAATAAAGGCAAAAAAAAACTAAGTGCTTAATATTAATTAAGCAAGATAAGTAGGGCTGAATTCTGGTGCTCAGCACCAGGGGAGCAACAGTAAGCTTGAAAGGCTTATTTTGGGCTTATGAAAATAAGCCCAAAAGGGAGTTTTTCCCAATTCAAATCCCAAACAGATAAAAAGGGGTAGCCAATAAGCTTAATGCCAGAAATTTAGGGTTTAAAAAGCACTCTAAGCTGCTGATTTTGTTAAATGAAAAAGGGTTTTTCAAGAAGTTTACAAGTTCATTCTTTGACTTATTTTGTCAAAGTTAAAAGGGCAGAGCAAAAGGATCTTAAAAAGAGATGGCAATGACTTAAAACAAGCTCAAAAATGCTTTGCTTAAGCTGTCCCAACAGCTTAAGCTAAAAAGCTAATTTTTTATAAAAACTTAACACAAACTCATTGGTTAACTGAATTTTAAATTTTTAAACTAAAGTTGTGATTTTTCTTGACCCAATCAATCACACACACTCAGCCAAAGGTGGCTGAGTGTTGGTGACCCAGGAATCCCCCAAAATTACCCATTTGAGAGTTTTACCAAACACCCCCTTAAATAAGTAAAAATTCCTTTTTTACTGATTTGGCTTGAATTTAATTAAAGAAAACTGATAATAGGACTAGTAAATTTATTTAGCAACAAGAAAAACTCAGGTTTCTTCACAATGTAAACACGAATTCAAGAGTGAAAATTGGGAAATTTAGAAATTTTAAGATAAACCTTAAACTTGTATTAAATAGCTTGAAAACAGTAACAATACATTAAAAACAAGAACTGGATACTTAAATTACAATTTAATTAAGATTTAAATAAAAATAAAGCTAAGTAAAAACTAGTATATTTCGTCTTTGTGTTTTCTCCAATTTATAGAAGCCTTCTCTTCTCTTTGTTGTGTTAGTTGTGTGAGGTGAAGCTCAGCTTCCAATCCTAGCCCTTAGATTAAAGTTGTGCTTCTTTTGAGCTCAATCCGCCATTGATTTTTCTTGGGGAGAGGGAGATTGCCAACTTGGCAGGTTTAAAGGTTAGTGGGTGTGGGTTTAGGTTTAGACTGGGTAAACGAAGGGTTGGGTAAAAGGTTGGGGTGGTATCTCGTGATGTTGGGGGAATTGAGGAGATTGGCGGGAAAGGTTGAGAGGGAAACCTGTGATAGGTTAACAGGTTTTTTGAATGTTTCAAATGCACAAAAAGAGACCCTCGCGTCTTACTTACTTGCCATTTCGTTTTATTTCTTTTCTTTTTAGTTATAAACAAGTTTAATAGTTGGCAAAAGGGGCCCTTGTGTTTTAAAGGGTTAAAGAAAGAAAGAAACAATGGCAGAATTGGTCCTTGGCCTTTTAAAGGGAAAACAGTTTTGTACATATGCAATTTCAGTCCCTCTAATTGTTTAAACCATTTTTCTTTTAAAAAAAAATGACAATTTAAGTCCCTAAGGTTTATAAAAAGGTATTTTGGGCTTTTGTTGGGCTTGGGTTATGTATTGGGCTTTTGGGCTTGCATTGGGCCCAATTGAGTGTGTCTGGGCCCAATAAGGTTTAGGCTTATGTTATTGGGCTTTTTAAGGCCCAATAAGGTTTGGGTGGGTTTTGTGTGTACAATGGCTGAGATTGGTTTGTTCAAGGGCTAGGATCGGGCCTTCAAAGTCTTCAACAATATACTGTTGGGCTTTCCCGGCCCATCAGATGGGTTGAGATTGCAACCAACAGTATTCTTCAATTACGGCTCCGGTTTTGACTGTTAATTTGTTGAGTTGACTTTGACTTTGACTTTTCTGATCTTTGGCTTTGATTGGGCTTTCCCGGGCCTCAGAATGGGTTAGAGATCGCCATCCAATAGTTATTCTTCAATTACGGCTTCCGGTTTTGACTGTGATTTGTGGAGTTGACATTTGACTTTGACTTTTCTCGGTCTTTGGCTTTGTCCTTCACAAGGCTTTCCATTCCGTGCCTGGTTTTTGTCATTTTTTTCTTTGCTTTCTCTGTCTTTTGGGTGTGATTCCTTTTCCTGCTCAACACAAATGTAAAAACCCAAACATATCTTTGGAGTTTTTTTTGTCTGTTTTTGGTTCATTTAAGTCCGTTTTAATGGAAAATAGGTATGTGTATTTAGCACAAAACCTAGACGGTCAACGAAAAAGTGCAAAATTCAAATTTGGAAAATACCGCACATGTCCCACCTCCGGGGGAAGAAGATTCCATTTTCATTGAAATTCTAAAATCAAAAGCAAAGAAAACCGTTATTCTTGATCCTAATTCTCCAAATCCTAATTCGTATCAATCTAACTTCCATACCTGAGAGGGAGGATAACGGTGAGAGAGAACAATAATCCTGTGCTCAAACATAGCCAGTTTTTGAAAATATTCATGCAATCCTTTAGAGATTGTATTGTAAAGAATGCTCTCATCGAAAGGCAAAATTAAACAAATGGTTAAGCTCGTTGCTAAGGAACAAAGAGTAAACTCGAGGAGATCGCCCATTTATGATACTAGTGAATGCTGAATGTTCCGCTATCATTATGAACAAAAGTCCCCGAGAAGCTCGAAGACTCCGGGAAATTTCTATGTCCATTAGGCTCACAAGGAACTCAATAGAACTAGTGCTTTAGCCGATTCAGGAGCTAGCATTAACCTTTTACCTCATTCCATCTACAAGAAACTTGGGCTTGAAGCATTGACTCCTACTCTTATGACACTCGAGCTTGCCAATCGTTCCATTACTCACCCGATGGGCATAGCCGAGGATGTTGTAGTTAGAGTCGATGGTTTCACCTTTCTTGCCGATTTTGTAGTGGTTAATTTTGAGCCGGACCCAAGAGTGCCTATTATTTTAGGAAGACCTTTCCTTCGCACCACAAAAGCTCTCATTGATTTGTACGAAGAAAAATTAACTTTAAGAATAGGAAAGGAAGAACTTGTTTACTATGCCGATAAATCTGAGAAAAACAAAGATAAGAATTGTGTTCACGCCATTTCTATCATCGATTTTTTGAAAGACGATCCGTTTAGTGGCAGTACCACTATTTCATCCGATGCTCCTTTTCCTAGTTATTCTCCGGTGAAGACTAGTGATAAACTTGATAAGTTCACCGATGAACTTGCTCTTCTTGATTCATTACCACCGGGTAATGATGATTCGAATATTAAGAAGAATTTTCATGAAGTAAACTTTCAAGTTTACTCAAATCCTCTTTTCGAATTCAATGACAATTTCAAATCTAGCAACGTGAATCCTCTCTTTGAAGAGAACGATAAGGATGCCGAGATTAAGTCTTCTTCTTCCTTTACACTTACTTCACCGGAAGATAGTGAATTTGAAGCTTATCTTGATAAAGATTCGATTCCACCAGGAATTGATCTTACCCTCCCTCCCACCCTTGAAGTTTCAAGTAGCAATCCTACTTCCCCTACTCTCACCGGAGAGAAGGTTTGTTCATGGAAAACGCCGATGTTTTTCTCGTTGGTCCGATTTGTGTGGAAAATGACGACTCGAATTGCGATAAGGAAAAAGATAATTTGTCTCTTGGCAACTTACTTACATCAAAAACCAAAACTTCTTTCTCAAGAAGTTGAAGAAATCAAGATCAAAGAAAACGATGATGAAGTTTCAAGTGATGTTCTAATCCATACCATTGTCATGCCAATAAGAATCACTTTTGATAATCCGATTGATTTTAATGATCATTTTTCCAAACCAAAGGATTTATAAAAGGACTTAACCGTTGCATTTGATTCCACTGAATCAAGTATTTTACCACCTACTTTGTTCGATTCTGACTCGCCTTTCACTGCGGAGTTATCGGCTAGTGTTACCTTGAATTCTCTCGGAAACGAGGGCAAAGTATTCAAACCGGGTATACTAGTTTATCATGCCATTCATGATAAAAATCTCTGTCACTTTGGAGGAGAATTTAAAGAGAACAATTTTTCTACGAGACTCTTTTTGTTTTCAAAGAACCATCATTTCTTCTACCTCCGCCAGAACCACCAGATGTATAACACCCCGTGTTTTTCAGGTCATATTACGATCTCAATTAGTTCATTTTCCTTTTTACTTATTTGGTTTGTACGTTTACTTCCCATTTAAATCCCAAATTAAATCATCTTCCCTTTTGTTTATTAGAATTATGTGGTTAACTCCATTTAAACCTCGCCAATTTAATCGCGTATGCATAAAAAATTCAACGTTTGCTAGAAACGTCATCTACACTCATTAAGACATTACGTGATCACTTCGTACCCGCCATTTAAATTGTGTATGCAACAAGAGAGGTTGTTTGGGCACTGGTATGTGCTTAATTACACATACCATTTTCCACTATAAACGGACTTAAATGACTAAAAAAATACCAAAAATAATTGTATTTGATATGTTTTGCATTTGTATTGTGCAGGAAACGGATATTCAAGAAAAGGAGCAAAAAGAAAGCCAAAAACAAACAAATCCAAGCACGGGAAGGAAAGGACCAAGTCAAGTCAAAGTCAAAAGTCATCAAAATGAAGATTTTACAACTTGAGGGGCTAAAACTGCCAAGTCTAAAGTTGTATTACAAAGTTATAAGAAAGGAGGGATCAAAGTTGCCAACCGGGTAGATATTGCATTTAAGTTCTAACAACGGCAGGGTCCAAACTGCATTACTTCCCCCAAAAAGTCTTTTTCCCGCCCCTAAAACCCAGTTACAACTGGTCTGTCGCCCCCCATACTTTCTCCCTTGCAAAAAACTTCTCTCCCTAGCCAAAATCTTTTCTCTAACCTACGTACCTATCTCAATCCCAGTAGTATATAAGCCACATGTGGCAATCCCTCTCCATTCCAAATGCATTTTCGTGGGCTGAGAATGACTCCAAAGTAGCTCAAAAGAAATCAAAGGCTGGGGGATTGAATTTTAGACTTCATCACACAACAAGACACACTTGGTTTTATATCTAACAAAGAAGACAAAGCTGCAAGTCCAAGACTCTTCGGCGATAAAGAGAGCTTGTTGTAAGCCATGAGGCAGCTAGTCTTAGTTTTTATCTAGTTTTTATGTTTAATACAACTTAGCTTATTTTTAGTTATTTTACAGCTTTTATTTCCAGCTTTGTAACACTTTCAAAATTAATGCAAGTTTGAAGTTTTTAATATCTCTATCTATGTTAAGTTTCACTAATCTTATTGTTTTGTTATCAAAATCTACTATCAATTCTACCACAGCTTATGTTATGGCTTGTAAGCCAGTTATGGATGGGCTTTTGGACTCTCACTAACTTGTTTTCCTCAAGTTAGAGCTTTTGTAGATTTCTTGATTTAGCCCTGTTTTGAGCAAGGGTGTTGTACGTCTTTTTCTTTCTTACTTTATCTTATCTATTGCAAGTACTGCCTAGTTTTTTTAATATTTTTATTTTATTTTATTTTTATTTTTAATATGATAATTATACTAGAAAAATGAAAAAAATATTTTTGTACTTTTTTTTTTTTTTTTTTTTTTTTTAGATTCAAACACAAGTTGTCAATACGTAGCGATATTCTTTTTCAACCTCCCCGGCAACGGCGCCAAAAATTGACTCGCCGAAACTCACTCCTTAAAACTTATATATATATATATATATAAATAAACTCAAGGATGAGAATCCGCGAGACCAAGTTAACCGGAAGCAGTATAGAGAAACTCCGGGTCGTTATGTCCCAACGAGGCTGGAGATGGAAAATCGCAAGGCGATTGATGATTTGTGTTTGGATGTCACAAGGAATGATTGGGCACAGAAACTGATAAAAATAGAGCAAAAGCACATAAAAGTAGCAAAGACAAAAAGCTGGAACAAAAACAAAAGCTGGAAATGGCAAAAACACTTAAAACTTCTATACTAAGGCACGAATAAGCTCAAATAAACTTTAAGACAAATCAAATAGGCTAAACTAACTCTAAATAAGCAAATACAAAAAACAATTAAGCTAAATTATCAAGATAAACATAACAGTACTAACAGTATTAACTACCAGTACTAACTTGGAGTTAGTACTGCTAGGCTTAAGTTAGTACTGGTGGGCTTAGGTTAGTACTGCCAGGCTTATAAAACACAAAGATAACAACAGTACTAACAACAGTACTAACAGTATTAACTAACAGTACTAACTTAGAGTTAGTACTGCTAGGCTAAAGTTAGTACTGTTAGCTTAAGGTTAGTACTGGTAGGCTAACAAGACTTAAAGAAGTAATAAATAAGCAAACAAGCTAAAACAGAAGATCACCTAACCTTAATAAGCACTTAGTAATAGTAATAAGCAACTAGAATAAACTAAAATGATAAATAAGTTACAAAACTAAGACTGATAAACTCTTAAAATACTTTGAAAAAGGAAAATAAGCTTAAATAAGCTTACCCCTGAAGAAAGTAAAGGAAAATGGTTTAATATACTCTAAAAAGCTAATCTAATCTTAAATAAGTAGAGACAATAAGCTAATAAGCAGAAATGGACTAACAATACTAACTAAAATGAACTACCAGTACTAACTTGGAGTTAGTACTGCTAGGCTAAAGTTAGTACTGTTCCTAAATTCAACTAGCAGTACTAACTTGGAGTTAGTACTGCTTGTTCAAAACAGACCTTATCATTTCCAAAAATCATTTTTTTATTTCAAACAAATTAAAAACAGATTATCAAATAACAAAATAAAATACTTATAAGCAAATTTCAATCAATAAAGAGCACTTAAATAAGCATGAATCAGTCTAGCAGTATTAACTCAAAACCAACAGTTGTATCAAATGAACTGACAGTACTAACTAAGAACAGCAAGGAGAGAGAGACTTACAAAAACCCTTGCTCAAAACAGGGGTAATCAAGGAATCTACAAGCTCTAGCTTGTATAAAACAAGCTAGTGAGAGTCCATAAGCCCATCCAGAACTGGCTTATCATCCATAACATAAGCTGTGGTATATTTGAGAGTGATTTGTGAACACAAAACCATATAATTAAGAAACTTAACACTGGTATTGTAAATTAACTTAAAAACTCAACTTTGCATTAAACTTGAAAGTGTTACAAAGCTGAAAATAGAAAGCTGTAAATGACTTTGAAATTTAAACTAAGATTGAAAACTAATTAGTTACTAAAAACTAAAAAAACTAGATTAAAAACTAGATGCCTCAAAGGCTTACAAAAAGTTCTATTTATAGCCGAAGTCTTGGACTTGCAGCTTGTGCTTCTTTGTAGATCAAAAACGAAGTGTGCTTGTTGTGTGAGGTAAGTCTAAGGCAAATCCCAGCCTTCAATTTCTTTTGTGCTTCTTTGGAGACAATCTCAGCCATCGAAAATGTTTTGGGAATGGTGAGGGATTGCCAACATGGACTTTATACAGCTGGGGGGAAATAGTAGGGTGGATGAAATGATTTTGGCTAGGGAGAGAAGTGGTTTTGCAGGGGAGAAGGTATGGGGCGATACATACAAGTTTATAACTGGATTTGGGGCGGGAAAGAAGACAATTTTTGGGGAGTAGGCAGTTTGCCCCTAAAGTCTTATAACTTAATTGTAATCTCTGCCCGGTTGGCAGTTATGGCCCTTGATCTTTTATCTTTTGAAATACAACCTTGAGGTTTGGCCAGTTTTACCCTCAAGATGTATTTTACTTTCACTTGGCATTGACTTTTGAACTTTGTCCTTTCCGATTCCTTGCTTGGATTTGCTTGCTATTTAGCTTTCTTTTTTATCCTTTATCTGAATATCCGTTTCCTGCACAATACAAATGCAAACATACAAAAACAATGTATTTTATGCTTCTCTTTTTTAGTCATTTAAGTCCGCTTAATATGGAAAATGGTATGTGTAATTAAACACATATCAAAATCCCCCATACTAAGGTATTGCCGTGTCCTCACGCAATGTCATGAAGTAAACACTTACGAAAACTAAGAATCTCAAACCCCGCCTCGAGCTAATGTTACCTTGAAAAGTAGCAAAGTGTTCGTTAAGGGGAACAAAGGAATCAATAGCTTCGACAAGTCCCGTTTTCACCATGGTTTATATGTTACACAACTATCTCATATTTTTGGATTTTCTTTTTCTTTTCTCTTTCTCGACTACTGGTTGACCTTCCTTTAATTTTTTATAAAAACACTGGGATCATAGAATGAGAAGCGGCCATAGAATAATCTACGGACGTCCTGACGGATAACTTCATCGTCCCTGATTTTTTCACTAGATCCAAACCAAGCAATTAAACAAGATCATTTGTCAATATAAGTCTAAATGTTAAGCACTCATACTTATGACTTGTGAACTTTTAACTCCCAACATGGATATATGATTTAAATGTGTGTACTCATTTCAACTCAACCATAGGTCAACTTATTTCCATAGTCCGTAAATTCAAGGATGAATCAAGGACATCAAAGCAACAACTTATTAGGACCTTGTAACTTGATTTTAAAGAACGAAATTTTAACTGTAGAACTTTTTGCAACATCTTCATCATCATAATATAAAGTTCTTAAAGCTAGGAATGCGTTGCTTTAGTAATTGAACACCTACCTAGCCTCGCTCTCCTATAGGATCTCACAACCAACGACCGTTGTTTCTTAGTGTTTTGAAAACCCGACCCCGTTGCATCGAAGAGGGAATCACATCAACACTTCATCCAAAAATGGGCTAAGGATAGGTGTCTTAGTTTGAACGCCTCCCCCCAACCTAGACCTCGCTTCCTGGTAAGATATCACAACCACCAAATCCCTAGAATGTTCAAGATGTCTTAGTTTTGAACCCCTACCCTCGCGAAGTAGCGGAGGACGGATATCCACGACACATCTTTTACTTGCTCCATATACTCAAATGCATGCTCATTGGCATAATTTCAATATTCATGCATTTTTGCATTCATATTTCATTCATGCTTCTTTGGCATTTTAACTTTCAAATCTATTAAGGAACAGGAAAAACTTCGCTTTTAAAAATCAAGTTAAAATTTGAAGCTTTTTCTAAAAACATCGATTGACTTAGTTGAATTGAAATATCACGTATGCTTAGTGGATTAAAACTAATGGGCGAAAAAGCCACAAGTTTACTCCATAATAAGCTTTAGAAAATTTTGTATAGCACATTCAACAATATTCAACTCTATCACTTCTTGTTTACTTCACCTCGTGAAAGCTTAGCTTACAATTAAGGAACTAGCTAGGGCTCAACACGCCCAATCGAGTCAAAAATTATTCTCATTCTACCCATTTAGGAAAGTCGAAACTGTGACAAAACACTTATTTTATTTTTGAATTTTTTTATTTTGAAATTATTTTGGTACTTTTGCAAAATTTGTGGTAAAAAAAACAGGATTACGTGATAACAACGGCTGCAGGCAAAATCCAAATCGAAGATCCCCCCCATACTAGAACTAAACATCGTCCTCGATGTTTTGAAAGGGGCACCTACGTAAATCTAAGGCCTTACTATGAGAGTGTGCCACAGATTAAAACGTTAGTCGATTAATTGGATTTGGATTACCCAAAATAAGCTGAGGATGTGAAACACCTTTGTGATGAAAGATCAAAACTGAGAGCATAAGTACTTTACAATCCGGCAATCCTGGATCAAATAAAAACCACAAACACAAAACACGGGAAATGTGAAAAGGGCAGAGCCTCCACACAACAAGAAAACACATATTCATTTCCTACATAATACTACGATAAGCATAGGGTGGCCTCCCACAAGACGACCTTTTTAAAGTCGCTATGCTTACCCGTCACCATGAATTAATTGTGACATTAGGGAATGTTTTGGAGATCCGGACTACCAATTGGTGGAAACGTCTCCCCCAAAGTAAATGCTTTAAACGATGACCAGTTCCAACTTTGAAAAAGGCCACCGAGGTTTTGAGATAACTTCGATTAGTGCCAAATGGAAAAAACTTGGTTACAGTAATGGATCCAGACCACCGGGTCTTAACTTGCCCGAGAAATCTTTAATCTAGAGTTAAAGAGGAGGACTCGATCACCGACGTTAAAAACGCGGTTCTTGATTTTAGAGTCGTGAATCCTCTTTGTCTTTTCTTTATAGATCAAAGAGTTCTCATAAGCTTCATCACGGAGCTCATTAAGTTCATTCAGTTGAACTTTCCTATGGTCACCCGCGGTTTTGTATCAAAGTTGGTATGCTTAAGGGCCCAGTAAGCTTTGTGCTCGAGTTCGATTTCGGAAGATGACATGCCTTCTCGTACACTAACTTGTATGGAGTACACCCGATGGGTGTTTTGTAAGCTGTGCGGAAAGCCTAAAGTGCGTCATCTAATTTATCCGACCAAGAGGTACGATTTTCGCCTATGGTCCTTTCAAGAATTCGTTTCAAACCATGATTGGATACCTCAACTTGTCCACTTGTTTGTGGATGATACGCGGTAGAGAGACGATGAGTGACTCCGTATTTAAGCATGACCTTTGCAAATTGGTCATTGCAAAAATGGGTTCCGCGATCACTTATGATTGCACGAGGGGCACCGAATCTGGCGAAGAGAGATTTAAGAAATTTGCAAACAACTCGGGCGTCATTGGTGGGAAGCGCTAACACCCCCAAATTGGGTCGCAGCGGAATATGGGTCCGGGGCGTGTTACTTCTCAGATCAATAACACAAGATA
>BQNB010085284.1:0-28513 GCA_026074375.1 Tanacetum coccineum | reverse complement strand
ATTCTTTGCATTAACCTTTATTTTTGCAAGAAAAACACTTCAGTCATGTGTTGAATCACGCTTTTTAAAGTTAATAACTTACATAAACATCTTTCCAACTTTTTTTTTGAACATTACCGTCTTAAGTACATCACTTCTTTGAAATTATATGCGTTGCTAAGAGGATTACTATTAAACATCAACGGTCACAATCTTTCCGAATGTAGATCACTTCTTGATCTAAGGAGACGAGGCGGTCCCTTACCTCTTTTTCACGAACAAATCTCTCTACTTCCTTCTTCTGCCTAGCCACATCTAACTCACATGTTAAAAGCTTCCCCTTAAACTCATTAACTTGACACTCTACCGCAGCCTTCGCGGATGACAACTTTTCAACGCGGTTATACAATTCTGTATTATTGGTCACAAGCATGTGATAGTGCTCCTCGAGCCAAGACACATAGGGAGAAGTAGAGGTCGACCCGTAACCAGGATTAGGCATGACATTTAACACTAGGTTTGATGGCCCCGCACTCCTGTTCACATTAGTCCTAAGGTTTTCAACATTAACATTCCCACCCGGATTAGAGATGCCAACACCCCTGTAAACCCTACCACCCTCAAACTCCTCCACTGAGACCTGGGAACATACCGTCTTACATTTCCTAACGGGGCGGGCAACATCGCAAACATTTTGTTGTATGTCATGGACACGGCCAACCTCAAGAACATGTTGTTGCATGCTAGGAGAACACCCCATATCAAGGACATTCATGCTATTAGCTTCCACATCTTCAAGGAACACACTCGCGTCTAACTCCGAGACATCCGGTAGATTACCAGAGGCCTCCCCAATAGAAGGAAGTATTTTAGCATCCATTATAACACCGGTGTTGAAACCCGCTGAATCTACAACCATGCAAACAAGAAATGATTTTAAGAACAAAATAATACACACCAAATTGAGGGCAACACGGGTCCTTACCATTAACAAAGCCCACCATTGCGCAACGCTACTCAGAATACATACTTCTAACCTCGAAGGAAAAGGTTAGTTTTTAGTGCCACTCGAAGTACCTGGCGATGGCGGAATAACATCTCCAAAATCCTATACAAACACACGCATTAAAGATTGGAGTAAGACCACTCGAAAAGCCTCCCCGTGTTAACCATTAGCATATGGTTCATATTCTTCCCTCTTCGAAACAAATAATAGCAATGGAGAGAAAGATAAATAAGATAAGAAAAGTACAATAAATAGTGAAACTCACATGGGTGGCTGGGTCCATCTTCTAGTATGATGACAAGAGAGTAAAATATAAGGAGTAATAGTAAAAGAAGATCCTTATATAATAGGAGCGAGAAGATAGAAGGGAAACATAATACTTGGCATACTAGGCCCAGCTTATAACGTGTTAAAATAATATTTTGAGGCATACACGTGTTAGCTATATGCAAAAGACACAACTTGCTTTCATGCAACCTGCCTATCTGAAAGAAAAGCAGTATATATAATATTTGAAGATATGTGCATGAACCATTGACAATTGGTTTGGCTAAAAGTTCTTAAAGTAAAAGCATTTCCATACTAAAAACTTTAAAACTGATATATAATTATTTGACAAAATTGGGCCACCAAAACTCTTAATAAATGTTAAAGGTGTAAATAAAAATTAAGATGATTAGGATTATGGAACACAACATCATTTATTATATAACTTCAGTTTTGATTGTAGCATGCATTGATAATAACTTCTCATCACTTAATTGTTACATGGATATCTAGTCTACTTGTACATGAAATCCTGACATCGTCGCTGCCAATGCGAAATACAACGAACCTATAAACTTTTTCTGAAAACAAATAGGGCAGCATCATAAAACCACCTGTAATTAAAGGTCGTCGAGTAATACAAAGTGAAAATTCATATGCGTTAAATTAACTTTACCCATATGAATTGGGGGACTTAATAGAGTAACCCATAAAACATATACGGACTAACGATTTGTTGTCACTACAAACATTTGTATATTACTCGTATTAAAAGATATTCTACATAATGAAAATAAAGATATTGTGCAACTTGCATGGCTGGCAATATTTTGGAAATCTTATCATATATTGCAAAGGGATATGAGGAGATCTTATGAGATATGCATATGTATTGAAAGATAACAAAACTTTCCCTATAAATAGGATGAACGAAATGAGTAACAATCATCCCTTCATCCCCTCTCTTCACTTCATAATTCAATCATCTAAACACTATGAATTCCTTATAAAGCTTTAGCATAAAGCAAATATCCAAAATCCTCACTAAATCCTCACAACGATGGTTATTCGGATCCGATAGAAGATTGTAGCATAAAACCGCTTGTACGAATGTGAGTTACCAGCAGGGAATCGCCACCCGAAAAACCACTATTTCCCAATAAAAACTCTCACGTCGTAATGTTGTATAAATTCACACCCTCCACTTACGTACAAGTCTAACACATTTAAATGATGCCAAAGTATCCGGTTTAAATCAATGGCACCTAAGTTGACAATTTAGGCCCATGAACTCTGACCTGTGATTCTACGCTTCATCACTAAACGTTTGGGACCACTTGTTTAAAACTTATTTTAATTTTATATATCAACGAGAGTATTTTTAAACAACTCATTTAGAGGTTGTTCTTTTTATCTTGTGCTTGTGTATTATGAAGTCACCACCCCCGGTTACCCTTCCTTTGTGATATTTTTTGGGGGAGGGGGGTGTGACAATTTGAGGATTATGACTTTGATTTTCGTTTGACTTTATTGGGTTGTTCTTGATTATGATTTTGATTTTTTTATCGAAAAGTGAATTGAGGAAGAATTAAAGTGAAGATTATTTTTGTGACTTTGATTTTGTTTTTGAATCTTGAAATAAATTGAAGATTTATTAATGTATTGACTTTTGTTAAGATGATGTAGCATGGATTGTTATGATGTATAAGGTGATGAATAATCATAATTATGGTGGGGGAGTAGAATTGAAAGAGTATGAGAATAATGATAATATGGTGGTGAAGAATTTTTTGATCTTGAGATACGGAAGAAGAAAGAGTATGAGAAAAGAAAGATGGAGAAATAAAGAGAAATTTTTGTTTGTGGTTAAGTAAGGACAAAGACAAGAAAAGATGTGGAAGGTGATGTGGAATTTTTAGTAGTGATTTGGAATTTTTAATTTAAAAAAATTAATGACATGGAAATGTAGCCGGTCATATTGGTAAATTTTTCATAAAACAAACAAGTACGTTGTTGAAGTCATTGAATAAAAAAGTAAGTGTACCAAGTCGGCACAAAATGGAAAGTACATGGCTATTTTATAGCTTTTATCCTAAGCTATATGAGTGACTTGACCCATTATGAGAAAAGGTTTATAAAAGACTTTTAACAAAATAACTTGGTAGATGTAAAGTTTTTTACATTAAATGATACAAGTCGTTTTTTTAAATGAAGGCTTGTTGAATTTTCATTTTACATCCCTCAATAAATATAAACTAATTGGAAAAAACTTTTGAAAATCTTTTGTGCATTGGAGGAAGTTCGAAAAATGACTTTTTTAAAGATGTAATTCATGGAGAAATTAATTGTAATAAATGAAAAAGTCATTTGTAGCTTGAAGCATTAGGGATGCTCTAAAGTGAAAAGTCAAATATGCTGGCATTAGTTTTTGACTATGATGGCATGAGAGAGAGAGAGAGGGAGAGAGAGAGAGGGAGAGAGAGGGAGAGAGAGAGGGAGAGAGGGAGAGAGAGAGAGAGAGAGAGAGAGAGAGAGAGAGAGAGAGAGAGAGAGAGAGAGAGTACGACGGGATAGCAGACTTCACATCATCCACTTTCCCCTTTCACCATGGATCGCCTTGATAACCCTTCGGCCATAAAGATGTATTTTGGAGTTAAAGAACCTAAGGTGAAAGAACCTCCACACCAATTGAAATAAGACCCTCTCTTCAAAGCATACAAACTTGAACACACCAGGCCACTTTCTTTTGGAAGCCAACACATTTTTCCATTTAACCAAGACGTTCTCTTGACTATCAGGACCTATGACCATTAAAAAAATGGCTACGAATGGATTCCAACCTGCGAAGACCGCTATAGGGTACTTTACTTTAAAATAACCCTGAGCCCACCATGAATGCCACAAAAACACCCACATGTGATCCATCATACCCACAAATGCCACCCACATGTGCCACCCCAATGTGATCATCCACCCATGTTTACATGTGCATGATCCATGATCATTGCCAATTGTGATTGTGATTTTTTCCCCCAAGTGTGCCAACTCCCCCAATTGTGACATTTACATGATCCCATGATGATGTGATATATAGGCATCGATTCTAAGACGATTTTAAGGAGAGGGTTAACCTTCCTTCCAATTGAACGCGTACTACATTTTTTCCACTTGGATAGGGAGTTAACTCGATCTACTACTCATTTCCAATTTGAATTCTATGCTTAGATACCACCCACTATCGAACCTAAGTAGGATGAAAGGCACTACGGAGTGGTGGTTGGGTTTTTTATTTAAGTTTGTGGGGTTGGTTGTTTGGTTTTTGTTTGTGTTGGTTTGGTGGGGTTTTAGGTTTTTTGGGGTTTAGTGTTGGGTTGGTTTTTTTAGGGGGACGTTTTGGGTTGGGTGTGTGTTGGTTTGGGTTGTGTTTTTGTTTTGTTTTGTGTTAAGTTTTTAATTTTGTTTTTGGTTTTTTAAGAATAAAGCATTCCTAGTTTTGAGGCTTTGCTTAACTTTTTCATCATCCACAAGAACCTCATTCGTTTATTTTGTTATTGTTAATATGCAAACTGACGCATGAAAAAAGCATTCACATAACCTGTACTAGAGTATTAATTGTTGTCTCGCACCATTGTCCCACAAATCTCATATCGCCGTAAAAACAATGGGGGAAAGCAAACGAGAACTTAACGTTATTATGCCTTTAACATACGAGCTCCACCCACTCTTTGAAACGATTGCATGCAAATTTTCCGCTTTTTAATAGGAAACAAAGAAAGGAGCGATAAGGATCACCCTGTTTTAAGCCTTGTGAAATTGAACACTCCGCGTTGGGACTACCGTTTATAATTTAAGAACTCGGAAGATCTAAGACAACTTGACTCTAGGTGCACACTTATCAACCGAACCAAACTTTTTCAAACCTACATCCAAAAAATCCCATCGGAACCGGGTTGAGGGTTGGTATAGTAGGTAGTGAGTTAGGGTCTAAGTAAAGTCACAGTCAGGTGTAGTTAGGATCGGGATTAGTATGGCTTATAGGTCAACAGGGTTCAAGGGGGATGGGGGAAGTTAGTCAAATAAAGTAGGATTGGAGGGCGGGTGTACGGACTAGAGTAGGGCGGGTCATATTAGGGAGGGTCAGGGGGGTGGATTAGAAGGGTAACTCCAAGGTATAGTTATAGGTCAGAGAAAAGAGGGGGGAAGTCATAAGCTTTCAAAATCAACTTTAAAAATGAAAGATTGTTTCTTCTTCGACTTACATCATTGGAGCATTCATTTTAAGATAAACGGGCGGGCCATTAAAATTTGTTCTATCCGCAATGAAGGTGATTGCACTCGTTTCAATATCTCCCAAAACAACTATACTAGCCTTTAATTCGCCAATATTTTTGCAATAGTTTTGTAAAGCTTGATTATTAGACTTACTGGTCTTAAATCTTTGACCACGTTAGCATTAGGGGATTTTTAGGAATCAAGGCAATGAAAAGACGAGTTTCAATCTTTTTAGGGATGTACCATAAATAAAAAAATGATTAACGGCATCGAAACACGTCATTTGCAGTCACCTTCAAGAATCGACGATAGAACCAAACGTGGATGAAAACAGTCTGGACGAGGGGCTTTTTCAGTCCACAATCCCAAACCGACCTTTTTACTTCCATCTTTAGACACTACTTGAGTGTTCAGTAACTGTTGATCCACAAGCTAAAATTTTTCGAAAAATGTTCATAACAAGAGAAGCTTTCGTATTAGCAGAGTTTTTAGATCTTTTACTATAAGGATGGAGGAATTCATATTTCACCTTTGCGGATATCAACCATGTGCCCATCAACCGAATAGAATCCTCGAATGTTAAAGTTGACTCCCAGGTTTTTTTTATATCAACACACGATGATAAAAACTCGAATTTTCTCTTCTTCTATGGATCCATTTACTTCTTTGCTTTTTGAGGTGTCCAATGATTGATTGGAATTTTGTCGATTTTGAAGGTTTCAAGACATCATTTAAATTTTTACAACCTCATCGTTGCTTTTCTACCATTATCAATCTAAATCATCCATGCCTTATAGAATTCATCTTTGAGTTTTGCTTTTTTGTTTTTCGTACTTTTCATATTACCTTTATTCCAATCTCGTATCTTCTGTTTTAGATATTTCAAATTCTTCATCATATTAATCATCGCATTAGATTCGTCCACAGGAGCTTCAATCCATGCATTTAACAATTTATTAACTCCTTTAATTTCAAAGCCAATAAGGAATGAAAAAAAAAAAATCGGGAAAGGAAGTCGGCACATAATCAACGTGAAGACTCACGAAGCAAAAATCGGCCTGATGATCTGATATAGTACCTGTTCAAGAGAGTTTGTGTGAAGTTTCGGGCATAGTACTCAATAGATTCTCAGAACATAATGAACTGACGATAAAAATGAAAAAAATTAAAAATAGAAAAAAAAAATATTTGAAAATAATAAAATATAACAAAACAGAATGAGGGAAAACGGAAATAACAAAAAAAGAAAAACATAAAATAATAACTAAAATAAAACAATAATAAAAATGAAAATTAATAATAAAAAAAAAAAATGAGGAAATAAATGAGGGGATTAAATCGAAAAAAATCGGAAAGGAGTCGGCCCATAATCAAAGTGAGACTCACGAAGCAAAATAGGCCGATGATCTGATAAGTACCGTTCAAGAGAGGTTGCTGTGAAGTTCGGGCAAGTAATCATTAGATTCTCAGAAATGAGGAACCGATCAAGTTTGCTCATCTTTGTAGCAGATTTATGACACCACGTAAAAGAACAACCACCTAAAGGAATCTCCTTCAAGCCCGCATTGACGATAAACGAATTGAACACATTTGCACCTTGAACATTAAAATTCGACCCAAATCTTTCAGATTTACATCTCACCTCATTAAAATCCCCCATTATAATCACCTCGCCTTTCCAATTATTAATCACATGAGTCAAATAGTCCCACAACATCTTTTTTTCATTTAATTCTTGAGGAGCATATACCGAAACAATGAGAAGGTCACACCCATATTGGGTTGTTCTTGATTATGATTTTGATTTTTTTATCGAAAAGTGAATTGAGGAAGAATTAAAGTGAAGATTATTTTTGTGACTTTGATTTTGTTTTTGAATCTTGAAATAAATTGAAGATTTATTACTGTATTGACTTTTGTTAAGATGATGTAGCATGGATTGTTATGATGTATAAGGTGATGAATAATCATAATTATGGTGGGGGGAGTAGAATTGAAAGAGTGAGAATAATGATAATATGGTGGTGAAGAATTTTTTGATCTTGAGATACGGAAGAAGAAAGAGTATGAGAAAAGAAAGATGGAGAAATAAAGAGAAATTTTTGTTTGTGGTTAAGGACAAAGACAAGAAAAAATGTGGAAGGTGATGTGGAATTTTTAGTAGTGATTTAGAATTTTTAATTTAAAAAAATTAATGACATGGAAATGTAGCCGGTCATATTGGTAAATCTTTCATAAAACAAACAAGTATGTTGTTGAAGTCATTGAATAAAAAAGTAAGTGTATCAAGTCGGCACAAAATGAAAAGTACATGGTTATTTTATAGCTTTTATCCTAAGCTATATGAGTGACTTGACCCATTATGAGAAAAGGTTTTTTTTTTTTTTTTTTTTTTATTTTTTTTTTTTTATAAAAATTTTTTTAATTTCTTATTTTTTCTTATTTTTATCTTTATTTTTTTATTTTTTTTTTTTTTTTTTTTTTTTTTTTTTTTTTTTTTTTATTATATTTATTTTGTTTTTTTTTTTTTTTTTTTTTTATTTTTTTATATATGATTTTTATTAATTATTTATTTATTTTTTTTATTTTTTATTTTTATTTTTTTTTTGTTTTTTTTATTTTATAATTTTATATTTTTTATTTTTTTTTTTTAATTTTATTCATTTTTAGTAATTTATTTTTTGCTTTTGTTTTTTTATTTCGCGCGTTTTTTTTATATTGTATTTTATTATTTTTTTTATATTTTTATAATTTTTATTATATTTTTATTATTTTATAAAAGACTTTTAACAAAATAATTGGTAGTTGTAAAGTTTTTTTACATTAATTGATACAAGTTCATTTTTTTTAAAAGATGGCTTGTTGAATTTTCATTTTACATCCTCAATAAACATAAATATTGGAAAAAACTTTTGAAAAGTTTTGTGCATCGGAGTAATGACATGGAAATGTAGCCGGTCATATTGGTAAATCTTTCATAAAACAAACAAGTATGTTGTTGAAGTCATTGAATAAAAAAGTAAGTGTATCAAGTCGGCACAAAATGAAAAGTACATGGCTATTTTATAGCTTTTATCCTAAGCTATATGACCCATTATGAGAAAAGGTTTATAAAAGACTTTTAACAAAATAACTTGGTAGATGTAAAGTTTTTTACATTAAATGATACAAGTCATTTTTTTTAAATGAAGGCTTGTTGAATTTTCATTTTACATCCCTCAATAAACATAAACTAATTGGAAAAAACTTTTGAAAAGCTTTTGTGCATCGGAGGAAGTTTGAAAAATGACTTTTTAAAAGATGTAATTCATGGAGAAATTAATTGTAATAAATGCAAAAGTCATTTGTAGCTTGAAGCATTAGGGATGCTCTAAAGTGAAAAGTCAAATATGGTGGCATTAGTTTTTGACTATGATTTTTCTTTTAGGGAGAAGAGAGAGAGAGAGAGACGGTATCTATGTTTTGTGATGTGTGAGAATGATAATTAGGGTTAATCAAAAGATATAATAATGATGTAAATGTCTATAATAGCCTTAAGCCCACTTAAATTATTATTTACTAATTTTCTTTTTTTCTTTTTTGTGTTATGAATTAATTTTCACTTGCTTTAATCATATTGGTTGTTTAATGGTTCTTATTCTTACAACTATAAGTTTGGTCTTATTTGATCCAAATTCTATTAGTATTAAACTTAAAAAGATAACGTGAAATGAATTAAAAGATTACAGTTGTGTATTGTTAGGATCATGAAAAGTATCGGTCACTTTCATTATATTGTTAGATAGCTCGTATAGTAATATTTGGAACCTTAATAGGCTATGTTAGGATTTCATTTTATGTGACGACATTATGGAATTACCATAGTTTAACATACCACCATATGTAGGGACTAGAATAGGCATTTTATTAAACTTATGTATAGATGGTGGTATAAATACCTCTCCATTGCTTCCATAGAAGGGTGAGACACTTGTAACATTTTCACTTTTCATATATTTTACACACATTTGTTTCTCCCTCTACTCTCTCTCTCTCTCTAAACATGGCATTCTTATGGTTCGAGTCACCAAGACCACCGGATCAACGATTCTTTTATAGTTAACAAGTGGCATCAGAGACCATGGTTTCATTCTTGGGTTGGGTTACATTTTAACAAGTGGCATCAGAGACCATGGTTTCATTCTTGGGTCGGGTTACATTTTATGGTCTGGTTGATATCTCGTTCTGTCATAGATTTTGGATGCGTGTGTTTGTATTCGTGGTCAACAGCTTATTATAAGCTTATTACAGCTTATTTCGTGGGCTTATTTTCTAAGATAAAGCCACAAAAAAATGTTGTATTGTTGGTTGCTGTCTCAGTTTATAAGTTCACTTCGGATCTGATTTTATCAGTTTTTTTCGTGGGCTTATTTTGAGGGAAAAGCCATGAAAATGTTAGTTATATGTTGTTTTATGTTTCTGGTTTCCTTACTGGTTCAGATCTGCTATATATGTGCTTTGAAGACACAGTTAGAAAAAAACTGGGTTTTGTTTTTCATGGTGGCGGTTTGGCAAAATGAAAAAAAAAAACAGATCCGGTTTTTTAGAAAAAAGTACAAAAGTACGACAATGACCTCACAGCGGTTTGTTGTGGCGGTTTGTCATAGAGGTTTCACTAACATGTGTAGCGGTTTGACATTTTTCTTGGTCCTTACTAAACGTCACTCTGCCCAAATGTGCACTTGGTAGCGGTTTGGTGGCTATGGCGGTTTGGGATGGCGGTTTGGTTGCCGTGGCAGTTTGATGACAGCGGTTTGCTTGAGATCAAAGACAGCGGTTTGTATGAACCCTAACCCAAACCGAGTCAACTCGGTATTTACCAAGTTGACCGGGTCAACTCAACCGAGTTAATAACCAGAAAAGAAAAAGACAAAGACAAGAAGTGAGAACAGATCTATAACTAACATCAATTAACAACAACCAAACAACATCTACATCAACCGACACAGACAACATCAATATCCAACAAAGCCAATATCCTAATCTCACAAATCCCTTCGTCAGAATAACCATTCCAATAAATCCAACTAACCTGTTAAACCCATCGTCACAAATTAAGCCACAACAATTCAACAAATCCAATTCTAATCCTATCATCCCTTCGTCACATTTTAATTTCAACAAATCCAGCTCCCAGTCTAACTTAATCTCATCATCACCATCCTCATCAAGACTCAAAATAGAAAACAACAATGATTATGATCTGAGAATATTTCATTTCGTATAATTAAATAAATGACCTTTAAAGATCGAAATCATGAAGAAATCATTCATCATAGATCTGTAGAAAGTTATAAACTTTCTTTTATATATGAAAATTAAAGAAAGAATAGTAACAAGATTGTTATATTCTTTCCTTTGTTTCAATTTCAGAAAGACACACAAACAAAAACCATAAACAACCTACTTGAGACCCCGTTATACGAGATCTTAAAGCCAAAAATATTGGTTCTTCTTCGTGGCATATGGGTTGAAAAAGAAAGAAACAAGATTAATGTTTGGGTTTGTGTTGTTTTGTTAGATGATGCTCCACTTATGGAGATGTGATGTGTATTTTGTATGGGGATTTATGGATGGTGGGTCAGATTTACTTATGGAAATGGACTGGAAGTAGTTAGAAAAGGAAGAAACTAGTGATGGTGGAGGCGTCTAGATTTACTTTGGAGAGATAAGGTTGGTGTCTATGGCTGGTATGGTTAGGTGATGGAGAAAGAGATAGAGGCAAATAAATAGGATTAGGGTTTATGTTATGAGAAAGATTAGGGATTCTTAGGATATATATATCCCTAACCTCCTTTTGGGCTTTTTTGATTGGTAACCGAGTATTCACAAGCACATGGGCCGAGTTTTGTTATTTCGGATAAATGGCAAGTTGGGCCGAATTTTACTTAATGGAAGTAGGCCTAAAATATTTTGGCTGAAAAAAATAATAGGCTGCGTTGGTGATGGGCTTTAACCAAATATTAAACATGGGCTACAGTTTTATAACACGAGTTTAAAGCTAGAAGTGGGCTTATAATTTCCTTTGTGGTAAAAAATACTTTAACTAAATTCGTATGGCTCTTATTTAGATCCTAATTTTGCTAAAATTGTCAGTGTACAAATTTAATCTCTGTTATTTGGTTATTTTTGAGATTCGAAATGATAAAGTGACAAGTTTTATAAGACGAGACCGGGATCAATATTTTTTAAAGAATCATGGAGTTTAAAATTTTAATAGCTAGACTTAGTATTAAATTTTCTAAGTGACTACGGAGTTGATTAGGTATCACTTATTTGAGATTAAAGTTGATTTTACGAAGGCGTGTTCTTATTTTATCTTGAAGTCGAGGTTGGTTAGATGCATGACTTTCAATGATAACTTGCTCGTACTTAAGATTTAAGTTGAAGACTTGGTTTATCTAGTTTCCAGAAGTCGGGGTGGATGGTTGAAGACCTGGATAACTATCACTTAAAGGAGTTACGTTGTAGTTCTCAGTGTCACACGCTGAAGACGTTGTGGATAATCGCAAGAGATGATGAATGTCTTATACTTTGGGGGAGTATTGAGTACTTAGAGATTTGCTTGGAGCACAAATTTTCTACACCGTTCTTCTAACATTAGTGCAAGCTTAAGTCACAAGAACAGGGAATTCTACTTCAATTTCAAGTTTGGTATATCGGGTTTACTCCATCAGTGGTCACTTCAAATAGCCTACAAAGGGATTGGTAAAGATAGTCAGAGAGAGTTTATGAGTAGAGATTTGATCAGCAGTTGATTCTCACAGGATACATTTGAGCTAATTTCATTCTTCTCACAAGATTTCAAGTATATGTGCGTATAATGTTTTTTGATTCTGAGGTATCAAACCCAGCAAGGGGGAAGGAGACATACATCTGAACGCACAACGAGTACACGAGATGAACTTCATACCTTCTTCTTATTTGAGGTCATTCCGGGAAGACAAATGTCATGACCGCAGAGAAAATCAGTGTTTCACTCGTGGCTTTTGGTATATTATTCCACCTACATGGGGGAAGAGATGTAAGAAACAGTTTCTAATAATAAAAGAGGTACACAATGGTATGATGATTCCTCTAGATAGTCAGTATCTTACAGGAAGAAATGTGTTCATCCGGGACTTGGTTGACTTTAGTGTTTTCATTTCGACTCCTTGGAGGGTTTAATTGTCTACATCCGGGACTTAGCTAACCTTGGGTGTTACAATAAATATCATCATTATCATGAAGGAAGGAATGCCCACGTCCGGGACTTAATTGACTTTGTTGCTACGATTTTGACTTCATAAATGGGATAGAGTGTGTACTTCGGGTTTTTGGGCTTCATACAATGAGACTGGTTGTATCTCTTTATCTACATGCTTTACTGAATCGGAAGTGTATGGGTTACTTAGTTCATGCCTATTACAGTATTTTCCTACAAAGTATACAAAGATGAATTCATTTGAGAGTGCAGACTTGACGTCAAAAACACACAGAAGACGTCATCAACAATATGAAGCTTCATGGAAGTTCTTGTTCTTAATTCATTATGTATTGTATAGGAACTTTATTGTAAGTTATTCTGTATATGTCCTAGTGGCGGAAGATTGTTGGGAATTCACCTTTTTAGTGATGAATTACAGAGATTACCATAGTTTAGCATTAGTTCACATACGCGAGGAAGATTAGGCAACTTGTATAGTTTAGAGGCATATGGGGTGGCTATTATATTCCCTCTATGGCTTCTATAGGGGGGGTGTATTCATTTGGGCAGGTTGAGTATTTGTATATTCATCTATTTTCCATCTAATTACTAGTCCTTCTTCATCTCACTATTTTCTCTCACTAAATGGCTATTCATGTGGTTTGATATCAAGACATCGGATCATAGTTTTCGTGAAGTCTTTCACATTTAGAGGTCGTTCTCTCATGTCTTGAAGCAATGATATTATGATAGTATTCGCTCCCAAATACATTTATTCCTGCTTGATACACTATTTTTTGGGGTGTTACAATGATCAGTCTTGGAGACCGTTAACTTGTAAAATATTTCCAGCTTGTTAAAAATATAAGTAACATTACCATGTATAAAAGTATGCTATAATCTAAAAAATAAAATATCAAGAATAAAAATATTAAGTATGCTATAATGTAACAAGATCTTTGATCTGAGTGATTAGAAAAAATTATATATTATTTTTTAAATTTTGATTTAGGGAAAAGTATGTATAATTAAATAAGAAAATGAAACTCAGTTACTTATTACTTTTCTTTGGGTTATTATACTAAGATGTTACTAAAGTTTACTCACAAGTTCGCCTACATTATTAAAGTTTTAATTTGTTAATCCATATTACTCATGTTCACGAGTTTGTTAACTAGGTTACTCAATGTTTAAATAAGTTACATTATGATTACTCCCAGGTTGGGATACCGGGTGATAGCTCGTATCACATGCCACAAATAACATGACATTTTTCCACCTCACCAAACAAACTCCACGTAGGTTTTCCACTATCTTTTATTTATAAAACCCCCCTTTGACAACCCTTTTTCTTTATTATTCTTTTCTAAATTATAAAATCTACAACACACCCACCTTTGTAAACAACAAACAGCCAACATAAATCCTTTCCTATAAACACTCGCGTACAGGTCCTTCATAACAACATCATCACCTTTGCCACGGTCCTTCAGATCTTGTAGCCTTTTCTTGTATAAGTGTTCAAGTCTGACAGGAATCTATCAGCAAAAAACTATCTCACCATTTTGGAAATATTAATAGGGTTTTTGATAGGTCAAATGGTGCATCATTCTTCAAGGAGTATATATTTGAAATGAAGCAGAGGTGTGTGGATGGATTTGGGTTTAATAAATTTTTCATAAATCTAATTTGGGTTTTTTGAGTTCCATGGGAAACAAATAACAAGATCAAGAAAAAATCTTCAGTTTGGATGTTGATATTGTTATGATAGTCAAATGGTCTTGTTTTTTTCATGGTGATGCTTTAAAATGGTTAAAAATAGGGAAAGAAAAAAGTCTCATTTTGACCAAAGGAATGTCGCTAATGGTAGAAATAAAGAGTATTAATTTAATGAATTTGGTTTTGTAATAGTCAGGTGCAATTGTTTTTCTTTGTCAGTGATATTAAAGGCTTGTTAGTTCGTTTATCTTAATCCATTTCTAATCAAATAATCAAAATAAGAAGTGAAAATAAGATGAGAGGATGTTGTGGGTGAAATTTATCAACAAGGAAGAAAGGAAAAGAAAATAGATAGAGTTGGAGGGATTCATTGTAAATGAATGAATCCATTACCCTTTCCATATGAGGCGATGGATATATTATATATTATATATATATATATATATATATAGGTATATATATATATATATATATATATATATATATATATATATATATATATATATATATATCTATATTTATAAAGTTACTTAGGAACATATGGGATGCCTAGGGTTAATTAAGGATGGGCCATACCCCTTTGGCTTTGTTTGGCTTTAGCCCATAAGTATACAAGATTAGATTACTCTTTAGCGAATCCATAACTAGTATTTCATTTACTACATCGCTCTCCATTAAACATGTAAAGACCGACTCTTATAATAATGACCATTACATTCTTTGTTTGAGTTTATATTTCTAAGGCTGACAATCTCCCTCAATGGAGCGGTCATTCTTTACTTTGTAATCTCTTGGCAGTAACTTGTTTGACCTTGTAATCTTTGCCTTTTTGTGGTCTTGTATCTTTGTCTTGAACTTTGTTGTAGTAGACTTGTTCCTACATGCTTTATGATCTTTGATCTTGAGCCTTTATTTTTTGACTTTACGTTCCGAAATCTTTAAATCTTTCCTTGTTAGGGTGCACTTGATATGAGTGACCGGTACATTGCTCTTGACGTTGATGGTGACCGACAACTATTATCTAGAAATTTTGCATTTACGTGCATCCTTGAATCGCCTTGTGTTTTGGACGGGCATACTCTTACTTTGCATCATCTTGAAAGATGGAATAAACAAAATCCCTGACAATCCTTGTCAAATATTTCCCTTTGATGTGACAATATCATTTCAAACATTGAGAGGAGGAGGTTAGTTTACGTTTAAAGATTCTGAACTTTCTTGATTACTTTAATCGTTGATGTTGATAGTGTGACTTTGAAGCTGTGTTTTGCGTTATGTGGTAATGAGTCTGATGGTGAGGATTGAGGTGGTTTTGCTTAAGTTACTAGTATGTATAAGGGTTATCAAATAAACAAAGATAATAAAAGAAATGCCTCGTCATCCCTCGGACGTTTTTGGTCATTTAAACTTCGGTTATGTGTGTGGACCATTTTATAGCATAAAATACTGCACCTACTTATCTGGATTTGATTCATATGTGAAGCTACTTGACATGTTTTTAGCTTGAAGTATGCTTTTAGTATAATCGACTACGTCTAGAGACGTAACAATGTTTTTGTATTCCAAACTATTCTTGGAATCCATAATTGTTTTGACATATGATAACAATGTCTCCAGGTGAATCATTGGAAGTAAACTTCAAACAATTTTGGGTGGTCAATCTCCATTCTAAAATCCCAGATCAGATTGGATTTCCAGTTAGCACAATCTTTGATATTTATAAAATTAGCAGATGCCTACTGTAGTGTTGATTGATATTAACCTAGAAGGATTTCCAATTCCTCACTATGAAAACTAATGAGTATCAATATGGAATGTTCTGGCAAGATCACAAGGATTAATGGTATGAATGTATAATTTCCACTTTGTGTTCTATGTTTCTGAAAAACATGTAATATATCATTTTTGGGTCCTAATGAGATTTATATTTTTATATCGTGGCTCTAAGTCGATTAGTGCACTTTGGTTTTTAGTGATAAGAACGCTTGAGAGACTACACCCTTTCAATTTCAACGTTTCGACGCTTGCTCATGCATAGTTGTAACACCCCCTATTTATTTACATATAGAAGCGGAAGCTAATCTGAGGTATTATCGTCATGGATCATAAGATATTCTAGAAACGATCTCATAAAGAGACGTTTTGGAAAATTTTGCTTATCATTTATTTATTCATCAGAGTTTTTAAAAAGATTGGTCCAAAATTTTAGAAAAAATAAAGTTTGAATGATAACAATTTAGCCATCTTCAAGTCCGTGCCATAAGTTGCTCAATTACCTGATATGAACATGCTAAAAAGGTTAACACAATAGTTGAGTGAAATTCTTAGGTTTATGATAAATAGTGGGATTTAAATGTCCATCTTAGACAGTGGTTTATGTTGTTATACACCCATAGATAGTAATATTGCAATGGAGTACAATTATCATGAACGTATTATTGCCCTAAGCTCATGAATCTATACGTTAAACTTGGAAATCACGTTAGTGACATTGGTTGGGGAATCAAAATGTCCATGTGGAAAAGGTAATTGCCAAGGCTACCCATTAAGTCAAATATAGTGCGTTTGGTTACCCCATGAACAGGTATACCAACAGGAGTCGTCACCCCTAATAAATATATCCACAATATTTGTGTTTACTCATAAGTAATTAATGTTTCATGATATGGAAATAGTGGCACTGGAAGGTACTTAGGCAATAATATATCTGGATAGCATACAATTGGAAAAACACTTGCATTTATGGTTTAAGCATGTATCCCCCTCGCGGGTTTATAAAGTATTTTAAATTATTTATAAGCGAGGGCTACAAAACTCACCTTACCAGGGAAAATCTAGATTGTAGGCAAAAGTATATGAAATGAAAGTAACGGCATTGTCACGTAACTTGAGGGAAATATGTCAAGTCTTAGTGTGATTGTTTATGTTCTTAAAACTTTATAAAGTTTAACATGCATCTTACTTTGATTTATTAATTTTATTGAAATATTGTATAACTGTTCGAGCTATCATAATTCAGAGGTCATGCAGTAAACGTTTGAGGAGCTAGGACACTTTAAATCGTAAATCCAGGAAACTCATCAAAACTTATACTCAAATGAAACCCCTCACATGAAATTCCCTAGTAACGTGATATGATAAGATTTTAAATTTCTTCAAAAGCTAGTCGATGATAAGTTACGTTAAATATGTAATTGTTTTATAATGTGTCGATAGATGATTAATAACGACAAATGTGTTAGGTTTTAATAAAATCAAGTCTTATAATATTTATATATATTTTTATAATTTACACAAAAATATTACATTTTATATTTTTAAGAATACAAAAATGGCAATATATACCCTTGATTTTTATACTTTTATGAGTTTAATCATTTATATATATAAAGTATATATATATAAAGTATATATATATAAATTATATATATATATATATATATATATATATATATATATATATATTTATATATATATAAATATATATATATATATATTATATATTATTATATTAGACCTTTGACTTTAAGTTGGCAAAAAAGGCCCCTCTGTAGTTATAACTTTAGGGAAAATATATTTTTATGACCCAAAAATACGATAATTTAAGAAAATTTACAATCATACCTTTTGCATGAAAATATTTAACAATTTTAGTCCAAACATTCATATTCTTGTATTTTTTCAATATTGTAATGTATTTGCCGGTATAGCTTTATTACTATAAGCTAAAATAAGTTAGAATAAATGAGTTTTATGTCGCTTAAAGCTTATGAAAATGAGTTATGAACTAGGATAAAATCAAAATGGACGTTTGGTTTAGGAAAACCAAAAATGTGGGTTTGTTTGTGGTTTAAGGGATTAAATCAAAGGTTTATATAGGATCTAACAAGCTTATGCAAAGTTATAAAACAAGGAGGAATAGAGTTTATTGGAACAAGTTTGGCTTACTTGAACTTGAAAAATGAGTCAAAAATGGTGGAAATAGTCGCATGACTTGCAATGTGTTCGAACACTTTTGGAGTTGATCAAGGACCTCTTTTCTCTTATTTCTTGGCTTCTACTTGCTGAGTTCTTCCTTTCTTATCTTCTATGGCTTGGTTAGATCATCATTTTGAAGTTGTTTTGAGTTTGAATGGTGAATGATGAATGAATGTATGCGTGTATTTATAATGTAGAAGAGAAGTAATGGCCAAGTTTTTAGAGTGGAGTAGTGGCCAAGCTACTTGGAGTGGTGGACAAGATGTTGGAGTGGTGCCAAGGGTCTTGAGTGGTGGCCAAGGGTCTTGCTTGGGGCTCAAAGGTCGAATTTTTAATGAAATGGCATGGGCCAATATTAGTCTCGGTAAAATGGTTGCCATTTACAAACCGTAACTCCGATGAAGCTCAAACTAGTGAGCATGGTTAGATATTTGAGCCATCTACAACTTTTAGTTTTACCTATTTAGGGGTTACTATACAATAAAATCTAAAAGGAATAATAGACGTTTACTACAGGTGTGCCGTATCTGCGCTCTCTTTGCCATTTCGGTGGCTATAACTAATTCATCCGCATTCGAAGGGTCGAGTCAATCGGAAAAATGATATACAGACATAGGGGCTATAACCTAGTATTTTTTATTAATACCCAAAGCCTACTGATTTTTCCCAGATCCTATGTTTTATCATGGATCAGATTCTGAATCTATAATTATAAACTAGTTTAAGTAGTATCGGGTTTGCTAGGGTTTTCGGGTTAGGGTTTTGGTTTAGGACGAGTCGTTGAAATGGTTTGTTTGGAGGGATAATAAATATTTTTTAAATGTTGTGTTAGAAGAGGAACGTCGTTCTCACACTTATAATATATACCAATAAATATAAATACACATATAAGGGGGTCAGAGATTACGCGAGACCAATGTAACGGACGCAAGTATAGTGTGTCTCGGGTCGTTTTTGTCTCAACGAGGCTTGAATAATGGAAAATCAAGGAGGACGTTTGATGATTGAATGTTTGTATATGAAAATGATGTGATTGGGAACAAATATTGAGCAAATGCACAGAAGATATACAAGGCAAATAAACTAAAGCAAGCCTAAAATCTAAGTTGGTAATAGACTATTAAATAACTTTTATACTATAGACACAAATAAGTCATTAACTTAAGACAAATCAATAGCTAAACTATCTTATTAAATAAGCAAATTCAAAAAAACAATTTAAGTAAAATTAAGCAAGATATTACTAACTGTATAACAATCAGCACTAGCAGTACTAACTAACAGTATTAACTAACAGTATTAACTATCAGTACTAACTAACAGTATTAACTATCAGTACTAACTAACAGTATTAACTTGGAGTTAGTACTGTTAGCTTAAAGTTAGTACTGCTAGGCTAATAAAAAACAAAGATACTAGAATTAACAATATAAGCCTAAAACAGAGAATTTTATTAACCTAATAAGCTCTCAGTTAATAAGCAATAAGCAACTAGAATAAATATAATGGAAAAAAAGGATTAAAAAGCTAGACTAGATAATTTTGAAAATACTTTGAAAAGGAAAAATTAGCTGTTAAATAAGCTTACTCTTAAAATCAGTAAAGGTAAAATGGTTTAATCTATTCTTAAAAAAAGCTAGTGAATCTTAAATAAAGAGAGAAATAATAAGTGATAAGCTAAAATGAACCCCAAGTACTAACAGTTTTAACTCCAGTACTAACTCAGAGTTGTATGCTAGTTATGTTAGTACTGTGCTTAGTGAAAAATCCTAAAATAGAACTAGCAGTACTAACTCTGGGTTAGTACTGCTAGTTGAAAATATCCCTTAAAGTTTTCAAAAATCATTTTTCTTTTTATATTAAGCTGATTTGATTCTAATTTATTAAAAACAGATTATCAAAGAACAAAATAGACACTTATAATCATGATTAAGCACTTAATTAAGCTGAATGATTCTAACAGTGTTTAACTAAAATGATTTACTCATACTGTTACTAGAACTATCAACTAAGCAAGATAAGACTGAACATCATGATAAAGCATAAATAAGCAAATGTAAATAATCACTATAAGCAGTTCTACAGTGAATAAGAAAAACAAGAAAAAGAGAGACTTACAACCCCCTTGCTCAAAACAGGGTCAAACAAAGAATCTACAAGCTCTAGCTTGCTTTGCATAAAACAACTAGGTGAGAGTCTATAAGCCATCAGAGCTGGCTTAATATCCATACAATAAAGTTCGTTGAGTAATTTTGAGTGAAGAATTTTTTGTGACTTGACTTAACTCTTTACTTTTCAGGTTTACTTTAATTTTAAAGTGCTTATAAACAAGCTGAATAGAGAACCTTTTTAAACACCAAACATCACAATAAGAACTTAAACACTTGGAATTGTAAATTGACTTAAAACCTCAAATTTGCATTAAAACTTGAAAGTGTTACAAAGCTAAAAGTAAAAGTTGTAATTGACTTTAAAAGAGCTGAAAATAAGCTAAGTTTCTAATTAAAATTAAAAAACTAATAGTTACTAATTCACTAACTCTTTCTTGGATTACCAAAGACTCTATTTATAGCCGAAAAGTCTTCTCTCTTGGACTTTTTATCTCTTTTTCTGTGTTTTCTTGTGTAGAGACAAAAACAAAATGTGTTTTGTTGTGTTGAGGGGAATTCATAAACAAAGCTCGCCTTTCATTTCTTATTGGGTTTCTTTGGTTTTTTTGCATTCACAGCCATCGAAATACTTGGGAAGGGTTAAAGGATTGAAATCATGGCACGTATAGTTGGGGGGGGGGGGGGTATTATTAGAGGAGTGGTGAAATGATTTTTTCTGGGTGTTTGAGTGTTTTGACTGGGTGAGAAGGTATGGCGACATTGTCCAAGGTTGCCTAGTTGTACCTGGTTTTTTGTTTTGGGCGGGAAGACAGGAAGTTTGGGGTAGGTTAGGCGCTTTGGCCCCTCTACTTTCTTATAACAACTTTCGCCGGTTTGCAATCTTCCCGCACCTAGTCTTTTTCTTTTGTAATACAACTTGAGGTTTGGCAGTTTTAGTCCCTCAAGTTGTATTTTCTTCATGTGGCTGACTTTTGACTTTGACTGACTTTGGCTTCGGATTGATTTTGACTTTTCCATCCCGTGCTTGGTTTGGTCGTTTTTGGCTTTCTTTTTGAATATCCGTTCCTGCACAATTCAAATGCAAAACATACAAATACAATGTATCTTTGGTACGTTTTTAGTCTTTTAAGTCCATTTTTAATGGAAAATGGTATGTGTAATTAAGCACATACCAAAATCCCCCATACTAAGGTATTGTCGTGTCCTCACGCAATGTTATGAAGTAAACACTCAAGAAACCAAGAATCTTAATCCCCCTCGACTAATAACCTCGAAAAGTAGCTAAGTGTTCGTCAAGGAGAACTTAAAGAATCAATAGCTTCGATAAGTCCCGTTTTCACCATTTTTTATATGTACACTAACTATCCCTAATATTTTTGGATTTTCCTTTCTTTTTCTTTTCTTAACTACCTGTTTGACTTCCTTTATTTTATCAACATTGGGATCATAGAATGAGAAGCGGCATGAATAATCTACGGATAGCTGGCGGATAAATCATCGTCCTGTTTTCATGATCTCAACCAAGCAATTAATTAAACAAGATCATTATCAATATAAGTCTAAATGTTTTGCTCTCATATTTATATTGACTTGTGAACTGTTAATCCCAACACTTGGATATATGATTTAATGTGTGTACTCATTTCAACTCAACCATAGATAACTTATTTTCATAGTCGTTAATTCAAGATGGAATCCACGATCAAAAGCTAGCAACAACTTATTAGCGACCTTGTAACTTGATTTTATTTTAAAGAACGAAAATTTAACTGTTAGAACTTTTTTGCAAACATTTCATCATCATATCATAAGTTCTTAAAGCTAGGAATGCGTTTCTTAGTTTGAACACCTACCTAGGCCTCGCTCCCTAGTAGGATATCACAACCAACGACCGTGTTCTTGTTTGAGAAAACCACCCCGTTGGCTAGCGTAGTGGGAAATCACATCAAAACACTTTCTTCCTAAAAGGTAAGGATAGGTGTTTAGTTTGAACCTCACTTAGACTCGCTTGGTGAGATAATCACAAAATCACCCAAAATCCTTAGAAGTAAGATCTGTTAGTTTTGAACCCCCACCTCGTGAGTTAGCGGAGTGGGATTATACGACACATCTTTACTTGACTCCAATATCAATGCATGCTTCTTTGGGTTTTAATTTCAATATTCATGCATTTTTGCATTTTATTTATTCATGATTCTTTGGCTTTTAACTTTAAATTACATATGAACAGGAAAAACCTCGCTTTAAAGATTCATGTTAAATTTTGAAGCTTTTTCTAAAAAACATCGATAGACTTGTGAATTGAAATGAGCAGTATGTATAGGGGATTAAAAAAAATGCGGAGGAAACGCCACAGTTACTCATATAAGCCTTTAGAAGATCTTGCTCAGACATAAACTTATATTTTAACTCTATCACTTCTTTGTTATTCACCTTATAAAATTCGAAGCAACAGAAATTCGTGAAGCTTAGCCTTACAATTGATGGAACTAGCTAGGGTTTCAACACCCTCTGATCGAGTCAAAAACTTATTCTCATTTAACCATTGGAGAGTCGAACCGTTGAAAAACTCTTATTTTTTTTTGAAATTTTTTTAATTTTTTTTTTTATTTTTTGTATTTTGCAAAAATGGTGGTAATAAAAAAGGGATTACGTGATAAAAACGGCTGTGCAGGAAGATGACCAATCCATTCGAAGATCCCCCCCATATAGAACCTAAAATTCTTCCTCGATGTTTTGAAAGGGGGCACCTACGTAAAATCTAAGGCGTTTATTGAAGATGTGTCAAAGATTAAAGTAGTCTGATTAGATTTGGATACTGGATTCCCAATATGAAGCTGCGGATGTGAAACTCTTGTGGATGAAAGGCAAAACTCGCGATAAGCTCGAGAGTCTTCACAATCGGTGCAATCCTGGACAATTAACACACAAACAGAAACAGGGGTAAAGGAAGAGGAGTGCTACACAACACAAAAACACTTATTACTACATACTACTACTGATAAGCATGGGGTGCCTCCCACGAAGCGCTTGTTTAAGGTCGCTATGCTTGACCCGTCCCCCGAATTTATTGGTCCATGGGGAACGTCTGGAGATCCGGGACAACCTCGGTTGGTATGTCCCCTCCAAAGTAGTGTTTCAAACGATGACCATTCACTTTGAAATTTGGCCCGGAGTTTTGGGATAACTCGACAGTGCCATATGGAAAAACTTGGGTTACAGTGAATGGTCCACTCCAGCGGGTCTTAAGCTTGCCCGAGAAAATCTTCAATCTAGAGTTAAAGAGGAGGACTCGATCACCGACGTTGAAAACGCGATTTTTGATCTTGGAGTCATGAATTCTCTTTGTTTTCTCCTTGTAAATCAAAGAATTTTCATAAGCATGATCACGAAGTTCATTAAGTTCGTTGAGCTGAACTTTTCTGTGATCACCCGCGGTTTTGATATCAAAGTTTGTATGCTTAAGGGCCCAATAAGCTTTGTGCTCCAACTCAATCGGTAGATGACATGCCTTTCCATATACAAGCTTGTACGGAGTGCACCCGATGGGTGTTTTGTAAGCTGTACGGAAGGCCCAGAGAGCGTCATCTAGTTTATCCGACCAAGAGGCACGGTTTTCGCCTACGGTCCTTTCAAGAATTCTTTTTAAGCCACGATTGGATACCTCAACTTGTCCACTTGTTTGTGGATGATACGCGGTGGAGAGACGATGAGTGACTCCGTATTTAAGCATGACCTTTGCAAACTAGTCATTGCAAAAATGTGTTCCGCGATCACTTATGATTGCACGAGGGGCACCAAATCTGGAAAAGAGAGTTTTAAGAAATTTGCAAATAACTCGGGCATCATTGGTTGGGAGCGCTTTCGCTTCAACCCATTTTGACAAGTAATCGACTGCTACGAGTATATATTTGTTCCCTCTTGAAGACGGGAACGGCCCCATAAAATCAATGCCCCAAATGTTAAAGATTTCGCAAACTTAGATAGAGTTTTGTGGCATCTCATCACGTTGCGAAATTTTGCCTTGACGTTGACAAAATGGTCTCATCGGGTCTGAACAAAGTCGTGGGCATCCTTGTAGATTGTGGGCCAATAAAATCCTGAATCGAAGATCTTTTTAGCGGTGTAATTGGCACCGTAGTGTCCCCCGGTGGGTCCACTGTGGCAAGCTTTGAGAATGTCAAAAGCTTCTTGCCCCGAAACACAACGCCTAATTACTTGGTCAGCACAGATCTTGAATAGAAAGGGGTCATCCCAGAAATAATGTTTGACATCTTTGAAAAACTTGTTTTTCTGTTGGGACGACATTCCCTTGACAATGAAGTCCCCGCATGGTAGTTTGCGAAATCTGCAAACCATGGGGTATTATCATCACGAAGAGCAACCGATCCAAGAGTTTCGAGTGGAAATGTTTCCGTGATTTCCTTGTTCTCGAACTCATTTTGGTGAGGGTTCTCAAGTCTGGAGAGATGGTCGGCGGCTAGATTTTCTGCTCCTTTTTTGTCTCGGATCTCAACATCGAATTCTTGGAGCAAAAGGATCCACCGCATCAGTCTTGCCTTAGCATCCTTTTTAGCAAAGAGATACTTTATAGCAGAATGGTCGGTATACACTATGCTTTTGGACAAAACGAGATATGACCGGAATTTCTCAAAAGCGTACACTACGGCAAGTAATTCTTTTTCGGTCGTAGTGTAGTGTGCTTGAGCTTCGGTCATTGTCTTGCTGGCATAGTGAATTGGTTGGAAATGCTTGTTCTTTCGTTGCCCTAGGACTGCCCCAATTGCAAAGTCGCTTGCATCACACATGAGTTCGAAGGGCAAGTCCCAGTCGGGAGCAATCAAAATTGGAGCCTCGGTCAATTTTCTTTTAAGTGTATTAAAGGATTCGATACACTCTTTTGAGAAGAAAAATGGAGTCTCTTTTTCAAGCAAGTGGGTCATTGGACGGGCAATTTTTGAAAAGTCTTGTATGAAACGTCGGTAAAAACCGGCATGCCCAAGAAAACTACGGACACCTTTGACAGTAGTCGGGTGAGGGAGCTTGGCTATAACTTCAACTTTAGCACGATCGACCTCAATTCCCGACTTAGAGATTTTGTGTCCAAGAACAATGCCTTCCTTCACCATAAAATGGCTTTTCTCCCAATTTAGGGACAAATTGGTGTCTTCACACCGTTTTAACATTTTTTCCAAATAGGATAGGCATGTAGAGAAAGAATCCCCGAAGACCGAGAAGTCATCCATGAACACTTCCATTGTCTTTTCGATCATGTCATGGAAGATTGCCATCATACATCGTTGAAACGTGCCTGGTGCATTACATAGCCCAAAAGGCATGCGGCGATAGGCAAAAGTTCCGTATGGGCAAGTGAATGTTGTCTTTTCTTGGTCCTTCGGGTCAATGGGAATCTGAAAATAACCCGAGAAGCCATCGAGGAAACAATAGTATTGGTTTCCCGCGAGTCTTTCGAGCATTTGATCCATGAAGGGCAATGGGAAATGGTCTTTTCGGGTGGCTTCATTCAACTTTCTATAGTCAATGCACACTCTCCACCCCGTGACCAATCGAGTTGGTATCAAATCATTATCATCATTCTTGACGACGGTTATGTTTGGTACACAGTGTACCGGGCTTACCCATGGACTGTCAGAGATCGGATAAATTAGTCCGGCGTCAAGAAGTTTTTCAACCTCTTTTTTGATGACATCGTGGATCTTTGGGTTTACCCGTCTTTGACTCTGAACTGTTGGTTCGTAGTCCTCTTCCATAAGGATTTTGTGAGTACAAAACTCTGGATCAACACCCTTGATATCGGAGAGTTTCCAAGCGATGGCTCGCTTGTGGGACTTTAGAACCTTGATAAGAGCTGCCTTCTCCTCATCCTTCAAGTCTTTCGCAATTATGACGGGCAACTTGTCATCGCCTTCCAAAAATGCGTATTCTAAATGAGGTGGCAAGTCCTTAAGTTCAACCTCGGGAGGCTCATCAATTGATGATTTAACGGTTTTAGCTTCAACAACTTTAAGTTCTTTCCGGATTCCGGGTGAATAATCTTTATGATTCAAAAGAGGAGGTAACGGATCACTATTGAGAAGTGCTTCGAGAATAAGAATATCACCCTCCGGATCATAGTAAGTAGCATCAATTTCCCGTGAAATTGGCTCGTCATCGATAGCTATAAAAGCATTGGCTTCTTCGAGAAGGAGAAAATCACTATCCCCGAAAGGAGTTAGTGTTGGTGAAGAATTTGAAACAATTGGATCGTAATACGGAGAAGGATTGTTATATGCAACAACGTTGGAGAAACCGAGAACTTCTTGAGAGTATTCTTCACATGCCAATTCAATGACGTCGATTCGGTTTGCCGTCATATGATTGTAATTAGCCGTGTATCTCGAAGTTTGGTCCAGATTGAATGTGATGGCCTCTTTGCCAACACGAAGGGTTATTTCACCTTCGTAAACATCTATCAATGCACGACTGGTCTTTAAGAAACTTCTCCCGAGAATTAAAGGTACTCGGGGGTCTGGTTCAAAATCTACGACCACGAAATCTGCTAGAAACTGGAACTTTCCCACCATTAAACGGACGTCTTTGGCGATACCGATTGGTTCAGTGATTGAACGGTCCGCTAGCTCTAGCGTCATGCAAGTCGGGGTTAGTTCGGGAAGAGAGAGATCTTTCCAGACGGAATATGGCATAAGATTAATGCTCGCGCCGAGATCGGCCAAGGCGTTGCATGTATTAATCCCAGAAAATTCACATGGAATAAGAAATCGGCCAGGGTCTCCAAGTTTTTTCGGTAACTTGTTTAGGATGACCGCTGAGCAATTCTCGTTCAATTTAGCCATTTCACTCAACTTTTCTTTGTTTCTGATTAAAGTTTTTAGAGTCGAGGCAAATTTCGGCATAAGGGTCAAGGCATCCGTAAAGCTAATTTCAAAACTCAAATCTCTAAAGATTTCGTAGAATTTCTCAATTTGATCATTAGCTTTTTCTCGGCGCCTTTCATCATTTCTTCTTGAAGGAAATGGAATTGATGTTCGTTGGTTAGGCATCGGAGCACTAACGGGAGCAACAACGGGCTCGGAAGTTGGATTACGAGATTGGACTTGAACTACCAGAGGTTGGACGTCTTCGGTGCTTCCGTTATTAGTAGGAAGCATCGTGTCCTTTGTAACCTCGGTATCATGATTCATTACTTTCGGAGAAGAAGATGAAGTGGGAGGAATCGTGGGTCCTTGATAAGCAACACCACTCCGGGTGGTGATACCTTTCAAATCCTCCTTCGGGTTAGTAACGGTGTTACCCGGGAGAGTTCCTGAACCTGAAGTAGAGGCGGTATTAGAAGCCACAAACCTGGAAAGCATATCCGTCAAATTGGTCAATTGATTTTGCAATCCGTCTAATTGATTTTGCATGGTTTGGCCTTGAGTTTGCACATTTCTTATGACTGCATCATTGGCTTTGATGTAGATCTCAAAATCATTCTCTGGTACACCCGGAGCTTGAGGAACCGGAGCATGGTAAGCTGGAGCTTGATAAGCTGGGGGTTGATTACTTGGGGGTTGATAATTTGGCCCTTGGTTAAAATTATTCCCCCGGTTTTGGTTGTAATTGTTCCCCCGGTTTTGATTATAATGGTTTCCTTGGTTGTAACGGTTTACTTGATTGTTTTGATTGTTTTGCAAGGGAGGAAAACCTGGAGGTCGAATTTGGTTTGCAACCATCGGAGGTCGGGCACCGGTATTTCCTTGGTTGAAATTAGCCGCGGCGGCTTGTGACACATACTCTTGGATATTGTCACGATAAATGTTGCCATCGGTGGCTGGACAATTTTGGTAAGAATGACCACCCCCACAAGTTACACAACTTTGCTCAACCGCTTTTACGGGAGCTGGGGTTTGGTTCTTCTTATCGAGAATCAATGTTCTAACCATATCCTTAAGTTCA